>JANIHY010000209.1:62510142-62520750 GCA_027479065.1 Erythroxylum brevipes | reverse complement strand
GTTTCCGGAATAGGATTTTATGTCGGAGATTAGAGAAGAGATAGGTTTTAGTCGGTTTTAGCTATTCTTTAAAATCGCAGAATACGTATTGACATAGAACGAGTATTCTGTGTTTACTTTAAACCAAAGACGGCTTGAATAGAATTCCTATTCCTTCGTACCAAACAGCCGTAAAAGATTAACTCAAACAATTTTTTAATTTTAATAAATTTAACTAAAAATTTGTATATTAAATATTAATATACCTTAAATATAAATAATGATATATAATTATAATTAATTAATTAAATTAAATTACTCCCATAATTTATTATTTTTAAAAAAATAATTTGTGACCAGGTAAAACATCATACTTTAAAAAATTTTGAACAAGTGAAATTAATAGCACAACTGAGTAATAAAAAATAGAAAATTTTCATTTGTAAAGAGTTGTTGATCTCTTGCTCTCTTATCTCTATATTATTTAGCATGGAGAAATTGTATAGTGGGCTTTCCTTAATTAACAAACTTATAAAAGCTGGGTTAACCTAAGGTTGGAGTATTTGTTTCCCCTGCCAAAGCCCAAGCCTTTTGAATTCAGTTGTGCGGCTGTTGCATATCGCCGCCTTTGTAAACATATCCAAGCTGACACAGTTCTCGGTAGGACTTGCATTTTGCAGTGTTGTTGAGTTAATACCTTGAGAAGAAGATATGTCACTATCCCACTGGCTCTCCAGTTCAATCTCGAGCTCTTCTGCTTTTCTGTCCTCGCCAATCTTTAACTCCAGGTCAGTATTTTTCACTTTTTCTTTTGATTTTCTGAAACCTATCAGGGGAGCCCTCGTTCATCCATTGATTTTTGGGTTCTTTTTCCCTTTGTAAGCAGAAACCAACACGTGTGTCTTCCACCAAAAGATTTTGTAATTTGTAGATGTGTTACTGCATCTCAAGAAGAGAAGACCGGTGTGCTTTTGTTCTAGTCCTTCCATATTCTGTTCTTTCTTTTTTAAATTGCTGACTAATGTTTGCATTTTTCTCACCTTTTATTTTGTATTCATTGACAGTTTTTAAGACAAAGGTTTCCCGGAATGTAAACATCGCCAAACTTCAAGCTGGTTACTTGTTTCCCGAGGTCTGTAAACGGGCAATTGTTGTTATTTCCGGTAGTTAAATGAAAACTTGAAAGATGAAAGCTTTGCTGATATTTTGGACTGCAAGAATTGACTGTTCACATATGACTTCTTCTCATGTTGTCATATTCTTCAGATTTTGTTCTCTTTGTAAATTATATCCCCTTTCTTCTCCCATCTCTGCCCTTCCCTTCCCTACAATCAGTTGTTTATTATTCACGTATAGGTTGCTCGGCGAAGGAATGCCCACTTGCAGAAATATCCTGATGCACGGGTAATTAGCCTTGGAATTGGCGACACTACAGAGCCGATTCCGGAAGTGATAACTTCTGCAATGGCAGAGGTATCATTCTTTATCTCTGTTTTTTTTTTTTTTTTTGTCAGTGCATAAGTTTAACACTATTGGTTTTGTTAAATTCTAGATTATATGTCAGTTAAGAGTTACTTTTGTAACTTAGCACAATTCAACTTTGAGTGCAAAGATTCAAGTTCATTCAATAGCTAATCCGTATAGAGCTGTGGCTTCAGACTTGAAAAGGAATCTAACAAACATCTATTGCCTAGAAAATGCTTGCTGTACACTTTCTATACCTGCCACATAACACATGCTCTACTGATATTTTGTCCTTAACATTAATGTTTATGCCAATCATCTTGGAAGTTTGTTCATATTTTCTGCCCCTTTTGGCAGAGATCACAAGAATTATCAACTTTTGAGAAATACAGTGGTTATGGAGCTGAGCAAGGTGAAAAGGTAAGCGGTGCAATTTACGAAAAATGTAGCTGGGAAGCATCACTATCTGGGATAATTGGTTAAATTTGTTACTGCATATTCTTAGGGCTAGACATTAGGTGCTTTTATTGTGCCTGGATAAATTTGTTTGCATTTATCTTTTTGCAAAGTAGAGATCTGTCACTTAACCGATATGTTAACTTTTTTGTGGAATATCTGGAATACTATTCTGGACGTGGGCAGTTTCATTACTTAGGGCCAGGATTAGAATCCTTCTAGAACAAGGGCATCATTTGCAGGATATTAATTTTCAACTTCCTGACATTTAGTCATTTGCTAACCTTGCAGCCATTAAGATCTGCAATTGCTTCAACATTTTATGATGGTCTCGGGATTGAGGAAGATGATATATTTGTCTCTGATGGTGCAAAGTGTGATATATCTCGTCTCCAGGTTTGATCACACGTTGATTACTTTATCTTTTCATCCCTGTTTATCCTCCCTCTCTCTCTCTCTCTCTCTCTCTCTCTCTCCTTACTAGTTATCTGTCTTTGTGACACTATCATTTCTTTTCTTTTTTTTTAATTTCATTTTGGCAGGTTATGTTTGGGTCTGAAGTTACTATGGCAGTGCAAGATCCCTCATACCCGGTAATGTTATTTCGAAATGGCATAAAAGTTTGTAACATATTGTGAACTTTCTCATACCCAGTCTCAGTGATGGTTATCTTGTGTTGTCTGAGACCCATTGTCCTACGAAAGGGAAACTTGATACACTTCAAATTTTAAGGGATCCGATATACAGGGAAATCTTGCGTTTGCAGCTATTAAGCTTCAGGGTCAAGGCTAAGCAGCCACTTTATGCAAAATGATTGGAAGCAGCACTTCAGTTGCCTTAGGACCTACCTTTGGCTGACTGTTGGTGATCATTACTCGCTTATAAGAACTAGTAGCCTACACTGGGGATTAAATTGTGTGAACTGATCTGGTCTGATCAAGCTTGTAATTATTGCTCACAAGTAAATCAGGAAGCAACCACCAGAATTCCATGACTGCTGGATGCACTTAGGACTTTAAATTAAGGCATGTTAGGAATTGTTTCTTCAGTCTTTTGCATTATTTCATCTCTCTTATTTTAGCTTGTAATGATATACATTGACAGCATGTGAATGTGGATAGCAATTGGGTAGTTGAATTCTGATGTTTATAATTGATTCTTTCTTGTCATTCATATGCAAACCAAATGGACTTCCTCGCAGCATTGGCATTTTGATTGATTTATTTAATCCCAAGTTAATGGTTAGATCTGGTGCATTTTGTTGTAAAAATCTATGTTGCCGAGCAAATCTTCTAAATTATTATTTTTCCAGACGCTAGGAGCTTGCATACACTCTCTCATAGTGGTAAATGATTATTGGGCTAATCTACTTGGTTATTTAAAACTTCATATACTCCGAGAAAAGAAGATAAGACTTGAATACCTGGCAACAACTCTTTATGTTTAGTTTCTGATGTTCAATAACTGTCTTAACATTTTGGCAGGCTTATGTTGACTCAAGTGTCATTATGGGCCAAACTGGGCAGTTCCAAAAGGATGTTGAAAAGTATGCTAAGATTGAGTACATGAGGTGTACACCTGATAATGGTTTCTTTCCAGATTTATCCACTGTCTCTAAAACAGATATCATATTCTTTTGTTCACCGAACAATCCTACTGGTGCTGCTGCAACAAGGGATCAACTGATTCAACTAGTGAAATTTGCCAAGGACAATGGTTCAATTATCATCTATGATTCAGCCTATGCATTTTACATGTCCGATGATAACCCGCGGTCCATATTTGAAATTCCTGGTGCTAAAGAGGTCATTTTTGTTGATAGTCCACTTTCCCTTTAAAAAACTGGCTTGATTGTGTTTGTTGTAATTCATATCACTCCCTTGATCATGAGATGATACATTTGATTTCTTTGATTCTACTAGCATAAATGAGGTTCTAGTTTGGTTATTATTGCAGGTTGCAATTGAGACATCTTCATTTAGCAAGTATGCTGGGTTCACTGGAGTTCGACTAGGTTGGACTGTGATACCTAAGCAGCTTCTCTTTTCAGATGGCTTCCCTGTCGCCAGGGACTTCAACCGCATTGTCAGTACATGCTTTAATGGTGCATCCAACATTTCACAAGCTGGTGGTTTGGCTTGCCTCTCTCCAAAAGGCCTGAAGGTTACTTTTGTCTTCTAAATATATTCTGCAGATTTTGTTGCTGATACCGAAACGGAGTACTGATTGATCAATCTCCTTGCAGGCCATGCATGAAGTGGTTGGATTTTACAAGGAAAATACTAACATAATAGTGGATACCTTTAATTCCCTCGGATTTAAAGTATATGGAGGAAAAAATGGACCATATGTCTGGGTTCATTTTCCTGGCCAGAGCTCGTGGGATGTATTCAGCGAGATTCTTGAAAAGACCCACGTTGTCACGACGCCTGGCAGTGGTTTTGGACCTGGTGGTGAAGGTTTCATTAGGGTCAGTGCGTTTGGTCACAGAGACAACATTTTGGAAGCATGTAGAAGGTTCAGGCAGCTTTATAAGTAAATCAATTGACCTGGAGATAATTGTAGTCATCTCTAGTCGACTTTTTATTTCTCTGTTTCAAAAACTTGTCTTCGGTGGATTGTCTCTTAATGGAATTCAGACCAAGTAGAAGTACAAGTTTGCAACAGATCATTTGTTGGACAACAGGTTTGCCAGGGCTCATTTTTCAAGGGGACACCTGCTGAGTATGATATGCCACATTGATGATACTTGGGAACTCGAGTAAATCAGTTGACCTGAAATTTAGCCTTCTCCAGTCATCAATTTATTTATGGTTCAAAACTTGTTCTTGGTGGATTGATCTTAATGGAATTCAGACAAGCAGTTGTCATCTATTTGTTTCTGGTTGAAAACTTGTTCTTGGTGGATTTATGGAATTCAGACAAAGTAGCAATAGCGAGTTTGCAACGGTTATCTTAATATGTCAGGTAGGAACGGTGGTGAGCTGGGTTCTACGTCTAATTCAATGTCAACTTGGCCTGACTATGAGCTCCTCTTCACGAGTAGGTTACGTCTAAGTTTGAGCTTGTCAAATTTGACCTAATATATTGGCATCTCTAATCAGTTGTCTAGTTCTATGTGTCAAATAACTAGAAGAAGAAAAAGAGAAGCGTTCTAGATTTAAGAGAAAGATCGAAACTTTTGATATTCATCATTTATCAAAAGTAGGCTGTTACAAAAGTAGATTCGTATACCAAACAGTTGTAACAAATATATGTAAAACTGTGACAGTTCATAATATATGTAAACGAGACATTTTGTAAGTTATAATGATTCTTAATTACTTTAAAGAGATAAATTTTATATTGATCATTCAACTACTTATATATATTCCATATTATATCCAATAACTACGGTTGAAGTATTCTCGACTAGAATATGAAATAAGTAGAGTTAAAATATAAACATTTTTACCTGATCTTAAGTCAAATAATTACTTATACAATCATCATAATGAAAATTTTCATAAACACACAAGTAACGTTTCAAATAAAGTTTTCATATGAGGTTAATTTAGTGAACTTATTCTGTAAAAAAAACTCATGTTTTTTTTAATATCTCTATATTTTAATATATGAGATTGACTACTAATTTTGCAACAAAGAAATATAATGTATGTTTATCTCATAAATTTTACTATGTATATGATACGACTCCCACCACTACTCCTTTGCTGACTTATTCTAGAAAGAAGAAGAGAGCACATGACAAGGAGCAGGTTGTTGACCAAGTCCAACTTGCTGAGCTGTTAGGCATCCATGTTGAACTAACTCCTGAAGATTTGGTCAAGCACTACCACCTGGATTGAGGGAAGCACGACACGTCTCTCCCCACTAGCCATTATCACTATCTTCTAGGCATTTAATTGAGTTGTTAGCAAAAGATGCTTTAGTATAATTACTATAAATATCTTAGGAATGGTCTCGGTTAGATTATCAAAGATTTGTCAATTGTTATTTTGCTTGGAGACTGATCCGCTCGAAAGGATTAAACTATTGATTGTATTGTGTTTAAGATTCTTGCACTCTACTGTCAATAAAAGTACCTCCCTTTTCCTTCCATTTTCTCGTCATCTTTACTACTTCTATCATTTTGGTATCAGAGAAGCAAAAGATCCATCATGGTAAACACACGATCCAACCCTTCCACCAACGAAACCACTAACCAGACAGACCCACCCACAAATCTTCCACCCACCGACCACTCTACCACGCACTCATCTGACCCTTCCACACAGCAACTGCTCACAACCATCGTTGCTTTGGCTGCTGATATTGCAGCACTCAAAGCCCAATCTCAACAAAACCAGCGCCCAGAAACAAGTCGTGGGATAGGCAAAAGTCCAGTTCACCCAAATGACGCTAGAGAAAGAAGATCTTCACATTGGGATGACGATGATGAAGAAGTCGACCATCCATGCTGGAATAAAATTCCCTATCGACGCCCCCACACCAAGATGGAGTTTCCAAAATTTGACGGAGGAGACCCTCGTGGTTGGATCCTGAAAGCGGAGAAATACTTCCGCTACTATCAAACTCCGGATGAATTTAAGGTTGATATTGCAGCTATGTATCTCGAAGGTGACGCACTGGATTTATTCTCATGGCTTAACAATGAGCGACCTCTTGTTTTCTGGGAGGATTTGGTTAAGGCATTGCAGCAAAATTATGGTCCAGCTGAGTTTCAGAACCCAGATGAATTCCTAAGTAGCATTCGCCAAACTGGTTCTGTTCAAGAATACCGACAAGAGTTTGCAAGGCGATCAGCTCGAGTGACAAACTGGCCTGACCATTGCTTGCTCGGTGTTTTCCTCAATGGCCTACACGAGGATCTTAAAGCAGATGTGAGGATACATAAGCCACGTACTGTATACAAGGCCATGAGTTTGGCTTTGGAATTTGAATCCAAATTAGCCCCAAGCCGAGTTACCAAAGGATCAAATTGGTCCAGCTCATCCCGGTCCAATACCAACTTCTACCCCTCAAAAGCTTCTACTCCACGTGAAAGCCAAAATACTACCACCAGCTTGCCGATAAACACACGACCCGCACCCATGACAACCCAACCAAATTCATCTCGTTCTTGGGAGGTTGAGCGAAAAAATCGAATTGCCAAGGGCCTATGCTTCCGTTGTAATGAGAAATTTGGGCCAGGTCACAGGTGCAAACCAGGCACTTTCTCTTTGCTGGAAATCACTGATGGCAATGACGAGGAAGATGGGGATAATGAAGACGGAGAGACCTCACAAGCTGACTTTGCTGAGATTAGCTTCCACGCCATTTTGGGTAAGTCGAATGCTGCGACAATGAAGCTTAAAGGAACTCTTGGCAACAAGGAGGTCCTAATACTTATTGATAGTGGGTCCACGCACAATTTCATCGCCGACACCATCGTCAGTGACCTTCAACTTCCTGTCCAGTTTGTTCCAACATTTGGTGTACAAATAGGAAATGGAGATGTCATTCGCTGCAATCGGATCTGCCCCAACGTGGAGGTACAACTACCTAGCTTGAAACTTATACAAAATTACTTCCCTTTTTCAATAGGAGGAGCTGATCTTGTTCTGGGCATTCAATGGCTTGCATCGCTAAACACTATCCAAGCTAATTGGAAGGAGATGTTTCTCATTTTTCATTTACATGGGAAGAAATATAGGCTGCAAGGGGTCCCACACAAAACATCAGCAGAAGCTACCTTCCAGTATTTGGCTGCAAAGAGTATTGATTCCGGTGATCCATCCCCATATGACCTTGAACTGCAACCTTTACTACATGAATTTGAGACTGTTTTTCAGGAACCCAAGACTTTACCTCCTTTTCGACAGCACACTCACCACATAACCCTTCTTCCAAATTCCAAACCACCCAATATTAGACCTTACCGCTACCCTCATTATCAAAAATCCGAAATTGAAGCTCAAGTCTCTGATTTGCTCCGGTCAGGTTTTATACGTTCCAGTTCTAGTCCTTTTGCTAGCCCTGTTCTTTTGGTGAAAAAGAAGGATCACACATGGCGCTTATGTATTGATTACCGCTCTTTGAATCAAATCACTATCCCAGATAAATATCCCATACCCAACATTGATGAACTACTTGACGAACTGCATGGTGCGTCAATTTTTTCTAAAATTGATTTGCGCTCAGGCTATCATCAAATCCGTGTCAGTCTTGAAGACATTCCCAAGACAGCCTTCCGAACACATTCTGGTCATTACGAGTTTGTTGTCATGCCATTTGGCCTCACTAACGCCCCATCTACTTTCCAAGCAGCTATGAATGATCTTTTCAGGCCATATCTTCGCAAATTTATCTTGGTTTTTTTTGATGACATCCTCATTTATAGTCATTCGATCAACGAACACCTCCAGCATTTGAAAACTACATTGGAGCTTCTTCGAGACAATCACTTCTTTGCTAAGGCTTCTAAGTGTTTATTCGGTCAGGCACAAATTTCCTTCTTGGGTCATGTGGTGTCAGAAAAAGGAGTGGAAGTAGACCAAGATAAGATCAAAGTTGTTCAAGAGTGGCCTGTGCCAACAAATGTTAAGGAGCTTCGTGGTTTTTTGGGCTTAACAGGGTACTACCGCAGATTTGTCAAGGGCTACGGCATCATTGCTAGACCTCTGACTGATCTGACTCGCAAAAATGGATTCATTTGGTCTTCAGCCGCTGAAAAGGCCTTCAATGATCTGAAACAAGCATTGATTTCTGTGCCCGTTTTGCGTTTACCTGATTTTACTCAGCCTTTTACTGTGGAGTGTGATGCTTCTTCTGCAGGCATTGGCGCCATACTTCTACAATCAGATCATCCCATTGCATATTTCAGTAAGGGTTTCTCCTTCTCTAACCGTTTGAAGTCTACTTATGATAGAGAATTGCTGGCCCTTGTTCTTGCTTTACAGAAATGGAGACATTATCTACTAGGCCGACACTTCTTCGTTCAAACCGATCATTCCAGCCTCAAATATTTATTGGAGCAGCGTATTTCAACCAATGAACAGCAAAGACTCATCTTAAAGCTACTCCCTTTCAATTTTTCAATTAAATACCGTGCTGGAAAAGAAAATAAGGGTGCTGATGCACTCTCTCGCCGCCCACAACATGCAGATTTCCTTGCTTTGGCATTACCTGTACCTTTGGATTTCATGGATTTCCAGGAAGCTCTTCGAGTAGACCCCTATACCCAGAAGATTATGTCATCTTTATCTCAAGACCCCCACTCTCATCCAGATTTTCAATTGGTGGATCAGAAACTATATTATAAAAATCGTCTTGTAATTCCTGACAGTCCCACTCTCCGCCAGAAGCTTCTGTCTGAGTCACATGATACCTTATCTGCAGGTCATGGTGGTTATCTAAAGACCTTCAAAAGGGTCTCGTCCAATTTTTTTTGGCCTGGTCTGAAGCAAGATGTTCGGAAGTTTGTTCAAAATTGCCTCACTTGTCAAACGAACAAGTATGAAGCCTTGGCACCAGCAGGTTTGTTGCAACCATTACCTATTCCAAATCGAATTTGGGAAGACATTTCTCTTGATTTCATCGTTGGCCTGCCCAAATCTGGTGGATTCAATACCATCCTCGTGGTCGTTGATCGATTGAGTAAATATTCACATTTTTTACCTTTATCTCATCCTTTTACGTCCAAATCCGTTGCTGACCTCTTTTGCAGAGAAATAGTACGACTCCATGGCATTCCACGCTCTATCCTCTCTGATAGGGATGTCATCTTTCTTAGTGCTTTCTGGCAAGAACTATTCCGGTTGAGCAAGACTCGTCTACGTATGGGAACTTCTTACCATCCACAATCGGATGGACAAACAGAAGTTGTAAATCGCTGTTTGGAAGCCTACTTAAGATGTTTTGCTCATGAACAGCCAATAGCTTGGAGTCGTTACCTTCCATGGGCAGAATTCTCCTTTAACACTGGCTTTCATACTTCCACGGGCACCACACCTTTCAACTTAGTCTATGGCCGAGATCCCCCTCCTATTCATCCTTTTGTACCAGGAGAAACTCGACTTCCAGATCTGGAAGCCCAGCTGATTGCCCGTGATGACATGCTAAAGCTTTTGAAAGATAATCTCCTAAAAGCTCAATCTCGTATGAAGACCCAAGCAGATTCTAAAAGAAGGGATCTAAGTTTCCAAGTTGGTGATGCCGTCTTTCTCCGTCTTCAGCCCTATCGACAGCGTTCCCTCGCCAAAAGGAAATATGAGAAGTTATCTCCCCGTTATTTTGGGCCATACAAGATTATCCGTAAAGTTGGACCTGTTGCTTATGAATTGGAATTACCGCCCACAGCAAAGATTCATCCCATTTTTCATGTTTCCTTGTTACGTCCAGCTCATGGCCAACTACCACTTATTCCCCCCGCTCCTCTCCCGCTTAACTCTGATTTGGAGCTTGAACTCACACCTGCCAAGGTCTTAGCTCACCGTTGGATTCAAGAGAATGGACACACCACTTTGGAACTCTTGGTTAGATGGCACGAGCGGTCTCTTGAGGAAGCCAGTTGGGAGAACTATGATCTTCTTGCTGGTCAGTTTCCTTCTTTTCGCCTTGCGGACAAGGCGAGTTTTCAGGGGGGAAGTACTGATACGACTCCCACCACTACTCCTTTGCTGACTTATTCTAGAAAGAAGAAGAGAGCACATGACAAGGAGCAGGTTG
>JANIHY010000209.1:62469174-62480036 GCA_027479065.1 Erythroxylum brevipes | reverse complement strand
TAGGAAAGTCACAGCGGACACATCACGGGAGTCACTGTTGCGAAGCTGGTGGTAGCTGACCTAAAAAATAATATGAGGGGAGTTAGACCTCATTGAGTAAGCTCACACCATCTTACGATACTCAATGCTATGCACAAAGTCATATATTAATATCAAAATATAGCTAATTACATCAACAACACAAATAAATTGTGGGGAATAATATATGTAGGACCCTAATCTTCAAGGGTAAGCCCTCATAACTCTAAACCTTGAATGACTGTGTGGAACTATGCATCACCAATGGCCCAACCATACTCCTATACTCATGTAGCTGTAAGACTCTCTTAATCTAAAGGGGTTGTGAGAAGCCAAGCATCACAAACAGACCAACCCTCACTCAAAGTGTCTAAAGTCATAAGCATCACAAATAAGGGTCTGATCGGAGCCAAGCATAAACTAGGATCAGCATATAATATATCTCAATATCATAATAAACAACTCTGATAATCATAACCAGTACGGATCTAGTCCTAATGCATACCCATTAGGTTGCACATCCTACAGATCTTTTCTTCCCCACAGTAAAACATAGCAAAACATATCAAATTATTAAGCATGCAATTTATTAAGTAAACATTCAGTTATGCAATGATCAATGCATGTATGCAATATCCAACCCAACGTATCCCCTTAGTTAATTCGATATAAAGGATTATACTAAAGCGAGTACACATTAATGTAGATATGCGTTCGCTATATAAATATATAAGTATCAATCGATATATATATAAAGTTGGTATGAACTTACCTGGTAACTGAACTCGTCCGTCTAAACTTTCCAATAGGGGTTCTCGCTCCTACTATACCTAATACATCAAAAGACAATATCTCATTCAGTGCTAATTAGGAGTTGTTAGACTCGAGTAACAATTTAGGTATCATCTAAATTACCTAAGCAGTCCATTTATGATATTCGAAAATTTCTCTTATTCTTACCTAAATGTTTTGTGATTTTTAATTTGCAAACCATTGAAAATCTCACTATGGTCTTTTAAGAAAAATGATCATTATAATTTAAGTGACCAAAATGATATATATA
Source organism: Erythroxylum brevipes (assembly GCA_027479065.1). Taxonomy (NCBI): domain Eukaryota; kingdom Viridiplantae; phylum Streptophyta; class Magnoliopsida; order Malpighiales; family Erythroxylaceae; genus Erythroxylum; species Erythroxylum brevipes. Next base: position 62,478,955 of record JANIHY010000209.1, on the reverse strand, counting down.
TATTATGATATTCAAAAATTTCTCCTATTCTTACCTAAATGTTTCGTGATTTTTAATTCGTAAACCGTTGAAAATCTCACTATAGTCTATATATATATATATATGTATGTATGTATGTATGTATGTATGTATTAAGTTGGTATGAACTTACCCGGTAACTGAACTCGTTCGTCTAAACTTTTCAATAGGGGTCTTGCTCCTACTATACCTAATAAATCAAAAGAAAATATCTCAATCAGTGCTAATTAGGAGTTGTTAGACTCGAATAACAATTTAGGTATCATCCAAATTACCTAAGCAGTTCATTTATGATATTCGAAAATTTCTCCTATTCTTACCTAAATGCTTCATGATTTTTAATTCGCAAACCGTTGAAAATCTCACTATAGTCTTTTAAGAAAAATGATCAATATAATTTAAGTGACCAAAATGATCCCCGAAACAGTACTTCTGGCGACCATAATATTCCTCTGATCACCGGAATATTCCCTCCAATCACCAAAAGTCTTCAGTCTCAAAATTCAACGATTTTTTATACCAAATGAAAGCTCTTGATGAGTAAAACAACTTTCTCCAAAGCAACATATTTAAATGAATTGAAGAAAAACATACTAAAAAACCTAACCTCTTTTCCATCAATCAGAGGCGATCCAAGCAACTGTTGGTGACGAAACCATAGAACTTTTGTTCCTAACGCCGAGACGAGATAAATGGTGGTTGTGGTGACCAACAATAACCACCGAAAGCGACAGATCGATGATTGGCATTTTTCATTGATTTTTCTCCTCGGTTTGTGCAACGATTCTAGCGATAATGGTGGCTGATATGGGTATGGTTGTGATGGGCTCGTTGGGAAGAAGAGATTGGTATATAACACTAATCGATTTGAGTCATCGGCAATGAAGAATGGTTAGAGAGGGGGAATCGCGAATAGTATTTTGGGAAGGGTTTAAATGAAATTATGAGAAAATGAGGAAAAGAAGAAGTCCCTTATATATATAGCACACAGGATGTTACATTAACTAAGTCCAACTAATGCTTGAATTTCTACTTAATAACCAACTTTGCCAACATGTTTGCTTCATTCTCTAAAGTGTAAAAATGTTCAACATAATTTTCGTATGCAATCAATCCCTTGACCTTATAAAACTTCAAATCCTTCACCATAGCAGCTATCTAACTATCTTTCTCCTAATTTTTCTTAGTTCTCTTAAAGGTAGTTGGATCCATATTACTAATGGTAAGAGCATATACGACCAAGTCTTCCCATGTCCATTGAACTTTCCTGTTAAGATATATGTAATATATCTTATTATTTGATTTTGGCATCTTTGGATAATTAGATCGATGACATCTCGACCATGGCTTATGGTGTAACTAAATAACAATTCTTGTTTGAATTAGATTTTCAAATAATGACTTAAAGGTGATAGAACTCTATCTTGAGTAGGTGTGTGTGAAGATTATGGTTGAATATGTGCAGAAGTGTATCGTGTGTAATCTCGAGATTGTGTGCTTGAAGACTCCTTTGTGAAGTGGAGAACAAATGTTGGATGGGTCCTCAGTGAATAATGAAATACATGTTGATTGGTGTACAAATGTAGCTGTGAATTTCCCTGTGTTTTTAGATTGATTTCATGGGGATTGAATCCTAATTTGGTGCTGCAATTTTCTGTCAAGGTTTTCATGATTTTGTTAGAAAGTTTATCGTTAAAAATGTGTGCGATTTGGCAACTGTGCTTTCTTTTATTTTGAGCGACCATTGAGAGCTTCTTTGATGTCTAGTGTGAAGATTTTGGCACCTGGTTTTTCTATGGTGTTTGTATGATTTTATTAGGATGTTCATCGTCGATGGAGTATTAATTTTGTGATTGTTATTTTTGGTGTTGATGTTTGAAAATTTCAGAAGTTCTCGTTCCTTTTTGTTGATGTCTTTGTTGTTGATTTTGTGTGAAAAACTTGAGTAGTTGTTGCGGTTGTTGCAACTTTATTGAATTAACATTTCGGTGAAGAAACATTGTTGATTTAAGACATTTTTTGGCTGTTGTACGTAGAATTTTTAGTGACGATATTGAAGCCTCATAGTAAATCTTCTCGTTCTTTCGTTGATGAAGCAGCATATTTAGAGGAGTTGTTTTTTATCACAAGTGTTGTCTTTATTTATGTTCGTTATTGTTTAATCAACTGAGTTGTTTATTTCGTATCTTTATTATCAAATACTGTTGAGGTTAACACAAGTCAATCGTGTTATTGGGTGTGAAAATCTTTCATAGAAAGTGAGGTTGAGAGATAGTGTTAAGGATTGAGTGGTGTCAGCTCAGTAAAGTCTTGGATAAGTCTATTGTACTTCGGTGAAAGTAATTAAGCTGGGTGAGGGCCTTACAGACTTAGGCAAAGTGTGCCGAACTGCGTTAACAAATCTCGGTGTTGATTTGTTTAATTTCGTATTTATTTTTCTATTTTCGTTTGGTATAGATAAATTAACAGTTGCTGATATAGTTACTTTATATTTAGTAACCGACAAATACAATTACAAGTAATTGCGGCAAAACTTTACAAATAACTGCAGTCAAATCAAAGAATTTGTGAAGTTACTATACCCCTTCGGGCTTTTCATTTCCCATTTCAAATCTTACAACTGAAGTTATCGTTGTCTCAACTATGCCCTGATAACACTTACAAAGAAATAAGATTCATGCATCAAGAATAGATTTGTACAAAACAAGAATCAAATAAGAACAATAAGAACAAAAAAAAAAGTTTTAACAAAGTTCAACAAGTTAAGTATGCCTCCATCTTCAAGAGTCAAAAACAATTGATCCACTGTTGATTAATCAAAAGCTCACGTGGAGATTATAGTTTTCTTCTATATATAGGATAGGTTTACACAAATATAGTTAATTGTAAGTTCTAGTTAACCTAATTCTACTTAAATAGCTCTTTACCAAACTTAATCTAACTTAACTATGATTCTAATAACTCCTGGAATTATTCGAGAGTTTGAACACCACCAAAAACATGCCTTTTTATATGCTGCAAAACAATGCAAGTCCCAATTATATCTCAAGTTGTGGATCTCGCTATCTCTTTTTAAAACATGACATCGTCTTTGACATGTATATGCCCTCAAATCATGGACCCTACTACTTCTCCATGCAGTTGAATACAATTTCAATTTGTGATATATTGCATCTCAGATTGTGTTTTTCACATAAATACCTCCACCACATCAAGAAACCCATATCTCTAGCCCACGTCTTCTCTTTGATTTCCAAAATTAAACATAACTTGGGCAATGCCTATGTCCTAGACTGTTTTCACCCAAAGACTTTCAAAAAAACACTCATTCTTCTTAAAGCTCTCCAAAATTATACTACGTGTATATGATCCACACCCAACATATATATATATATATATACACACACACACAATAAAGAAGTATATAATGAATTATATCATTTAGTATGCAATACAATAAAAATTTTGAAGATATCATATGAATGTGAAAATAAAATTCTTATAAAATGAGAGGTTAAAGTGAAACAAGCCTCAAGAGTTTAAAAGTGGTTCAATTAGCGATGACAAATATAGTCATACTTGACTTTGGCCCGAATTGGCTAGGCCACAAGTCACGACTAGTTAGCTCGACCAAACTATGAGTCTTGCTTGGATCAGGGTTGTCCCGGCCTTGCCTGTGACATGACGAAAAGACACAAAATGATATCATTTTGTTAAATTAAAAATAACTATAAGAACGGGCTGACTTGTAGCCTTCGTCGTGACGGCCCATTGTCATTTTAAAGTTTAATTTGTAATGACTACACATGTTAGTAAACCAAGTTTTTGAATCAAATAAAAATGAAAATTTAATATCAAAATAATTAAGAGTTAATGGTAAATCATGGTTTACAATAATATTGTAAATTTGTTTTCGCAGTAATTATGAAAAGTTCATAAGTTGAAATTGATCATGGTAGAGCACAACTTGGTGGCACGTTTGAAGAAGAAAAACTTACTCGGGGGAAGATTTGTAAAATACACCTTAAATTGTAGCTGGTGGTTTCCAAATGTACCTTTATCATGGTTTGGTTTTGAACTTTTCCAAATTCACTTTATCAAAGTCATGTTAATTTGGAATTGATTCCTTGCCACTCAAGATATGGAAAAATAAGACTATGAGAAACAGCAGAACAGTTAGATGAAGAACACACCCTATCTGAGTGTTTCTGGGTAGCCCCAACAATATTACCTCATTGGTTTGTAGACATATGGATGCAAGAGTACGCTTGACCAACCAACTCACTTTTCCATTCATCACTAGAAGAGATTTAAAATAATAATAATAAAGCAGGCAGCTGGTTCAACATTTCCCGTTCTTCTATTCTTCATCTACCATTTCAGAAGCTTACAAGCAAATTCAGTATGGAAGGCAGAACAAATTATTCGGTGTTCCATTTTTGGGATTGATTCTAAATCTCACAGCTAGATGCCTCTTATCCTTTCAGGCTATGTTTTTGATAATGCTTTTCAGCTTTTCATTTGCAGCCACAAGTTCTGCGGCTATTCCTGGTTCATTAGCAGAATGTCCTGCATCTGGCACAACCTGCCCAAAGATCACTCTCTTTGGTAAATTGTGCAACTAAGATTAAACACAATGTATACTCCTGTAGTCAATAATTGCAAACCACGAAACTCAGATAAACAAATACACATCAGACACATCCATAGAATATAACAATTTATGGTGGCGTCTTCTTCCAAAATTTCAAGTTTTCAATGAATTTTATTTCACTTCAGTGTCCATATATTATGGTGACTGCTTATCAATTTTACCATATAAACAGAATAACCAAGAGAAACAAATTAACAGAAATATGCGTACACAGGCAAATAATATCTCATAAAATAAAATTTGGCATCTGCACATGGAGACAATCTTGTGAGTTTAAACTCATCTCCAAACTCTTTTTGATAAATTCTCATATTAGGGGATTGACCTTACCACCGAAGCAGTAGTTTCTCCTGTAACAGCTTAAATAAGTTACTCTTACCTTTAATTCAGCCTCTGGCCATATTTTATGGAGATCCCAAGCAGACATCATTGGACAGCACATATCATATCTTCCCTGAAATACCATTCAGATGTCAGGAAAAATTAAGTATCAATGAATCTTCAACCAGAACCTCTTGCCAAAGAAAATACTGGTTAATTGAATGCCAATATTCATACCAGCACATACTACATGTCAAAAGATTTAGCTGCTACGTAAACAATGTGGTGAAATTGCAAAATTTGATGAAACAAGAATGTGAATGGTTGAATATTTGTAAGCAATGCATGAAACTGGAAAATAATGATTACATGCATTATACACCACAACCAAGACAAAAATAATGATGGGCTGGGAAAAGTGCAACCATTCAGCACATGAAATGAACAACATTTTGATAAAAGTAGATGCCTTGACAGCCCATTGACTATTTTTTAGCTCAGGAAAACAACTAATGCATGTGCCTTACAATGTCACTTGCATAGAAGCTAAAGGAGCAGAATGCCAACATGTTTATAAACAACATATACCTGTACAATTGTGGTGTTGATATGCCTTATCTTATCAACATTATCTAAAAGGAATGAATCTGAAGGAAAAAACCCCTTGTTCACGAAGTAATGATTTTCAATCCTCGCAAAAGCCTGAATGGGAGAAAAGCAACATCCTCATAATTGGAGTTTAAATCATTAATATCCACAACGAAGCAGTCAGAAATGAATTATGATATTCTATTATCATTAAACTGTCATAGGGGCTGACAATGAGCATAGTTCAGGTAAAAGTATTTAGCAAAACAAGAACTGAAAATGGTACAAAGATTGTAACTTGAATTATATTGTCCACATTTAAGCAACAATTTTCTATTACCACTCTCTTCATTGTTCTTTCCAGTTCATTCTAATGGTAAAAATGCAAGCTACAGGAAATAGTAGGCAAGACTGATCCATTTCTATTTGCATCCTTGCATCCAGAAGGTTAGCATGGTACCCAACCCTCTAAAATTATAAAGGCACAGATGCTTGCCTTCTTTTCATAAGGTTATTCAAAGAGAAATACATCAAGGTTCTCTTTCAATGTGAACGATCTAAAACCCATAACAGTAGGCACTGAATTGCCTTACCAGTGAGAAATTATCATCATCCCCTCTTTTGATGTTCTCTTCATTTGGAAGAAGATGAGCAGTCATCATTTCCCATTTGGTCCATGCTCTTGCTGCTTCATACTAAGAAAATATAATGTACTCTGTAAGGGCTCACTTTAATTACAACTTGAAGCAACATGAATGTGGCTCAGCAGTTTGGATATATTTAAGATCCAAATCAGATACAAAGGACAAAAATGCTGTAACCAACACAACTTAAAAAGAAGCATCTAACCCTTACTTGTGTTTCCATATTGTCAGAGTTCAGTCTCTTCCTGTAAGCTTCAATGAAACAATCTCTTTCAGCTTCAGGGATGAGATCTCTAAATGGCTCCCAAGCTGTCATACAAAAAATGAATCAAGAAATAAAGTAGTTTGATAGGGTATTTGCAATATGAAGCTATCAAGTTGAATGAGTTAAGAAGAAAAAATTTCTACCTCAAAGTGCTTATAACTGATTGTTAAAATAAACTAAATTAAAATACGTTCCATTCCACATACTAAAAGGGAGCACGGCATAATAGGATTGCAGGTATAAATACAAATCAGAACACCTTAGGTGGTAATATGCAAAATCTTCTAACTGAAAAAATGACAAGAAAATGGAATACTGCGTGAACTCCGCCGAAGTTTTTTTTTCACGTATGGAGAGGATTTCTTAAACATTTTTGCAAAATGAAATATCCAAAACTTGACATCTACCTGCCACTAGTGATTCGTATTAATTGCAACACATAGTCAACAATGCAATAGCTAGGTATTAACATATGTTTTTCATTATACACTAGATCATCTAAGCAACAGTATCCAGCATACCATCAGGGAATATAGCAGCAGCACCACCCTCATAAAACCAATCAATCTCTTTCTTCCGCAATAAAAAGATCCCTCTGAGGACCAAACCAGTGACCTTACAGGAGATCAAATGAATAGCACCCATATATGATGTTATTAACGTATCAATTGAACTTCAAAAAAAGAAACAACAACAACTGAAGAACCGGATACCTTTTCAGGATGAGATTGGCTGTATACAAGTGCCAATGTACTTCCCCATGACCCACCAAATACCTGCAAAATGTAGGAAAAAAAAGCATAAAATAAGATTAACATTCCAAATGCATCCAAGCTGAATGCCTGTAAAGACTTCCATCACCGCAGAAGTTATCATCTTTTCTTTACAGTTCAAGAATCATAGAGAAATATGACCTGCCATTCTGGAATTCCCAAGTGTTCTCTTAGTTTTTCAATGTCATTGATAAGGTCCCATGTGGTGTTTTCCTCCAAGCAAGCATGAGGTGTACTCTTTCCTGCACCTCGCTAGGAAAGCCCACAAAACAGCAAGGTTAAGTAGGATCAATAATAATGATGATGACATCCTCATAAGGAGTAGCTGGATGGTCATAGTAACCTGATCGAATAGAATGATTCTGTAAAAGTCAGGATCAAAAAACCTTCGATTACTAGGCGTTGTTCCTCCCCCTGGGCCTCCATGGAGAAAGACTACTGGCTGCAGAGGATCATATTCATTACACAGCACAGAAAAGATGTCACTTATTAATTTGCCATTCGGCTATTACTATTGTACAGGACACAACAATTGAATAGATACAAGAAAGTAGAGTATATGACTGAAAGATGCATCATCAGAAAGAAGGATCCGTGGACAGAAGTAGAGATATTAAGCACAATCAAAAAATTGCCAGAAATTCATCAATCCCAAATCACCTTCTACAAGTACCAGGACATCAGTCTCATCAGAAATTATCTTATGAAAATCCAGATTCAGCCATTCCAAGACACTTATTCATGTGCGGACACCATATGCCATGGTTTTTAATCTAACAAGGTAACTTCTAGTGAAGTCTCCAACAACATCACAGACATCAAAGAATATAAACAAGGTCCAGGAAGCACATGTTTTTCAAGAGAAGATATGTAAAGGAATTGAGTCAAACTCATTTCATCAGCATCAGAAGTGACGGCAGATTCAGGGGGCATGCATTAAAAATAAAAGTGGAAATGCCCTTCAATCTACAACTCTAAACAGATTTTACCACTTGCAAGTAGCTCTAGAATCGATATAAACACTTAAGGAAACTACGAAGGATATCATCAGGAATCTAATTAGTACACATATTTTGTTTGGTGGTCAAAGCTTAAAGCTCCTCCACTTAATTCTTGCATCAAGACTACAGTCAAGTGGTACAAACAAGAGTATCAAATTAGCAATTCAAGGTTCAAGGATATCATCAGGGATCTAATTAGTACACAAATTCTGTTTGGTGGTCAAAGCTTAAAGGTCATCCACTTAATTCCTGCATCAAGACGACAGTAATGTGGTACAAATAAGAGCATCAAAGTAGCAATTCAAGGTTCACATGGTAACAACCCCACCACCCCAACAGCCCCACCACTGGCATCCTAACTTTACAGGTATACGGTATCAAGTCAAATCATTTCAATTCAAAATAAAAACTTCAACCATTGCAACTCACATGCCCACTGGGATTTCCAGACTGCTCGTAGTATATGGCATGAATATCCGAAACCCTCAAAAAACCAGTATCATACGGTTCAATCAGAGGATAAAGGTTCCGATTTGATTCGGGCAACTCTTTGCTTGGTTCCATCAACTCGTTCTCGCACTTATAATCGATATTTCCGACTCGCGGCACTAAGTTCCTTCTCCCTGCAACAACCAAACAGTGAATAGACAATCTAGTTACAACCCATGTATATAAGCATCATAAAGTTGTAATTTTCACATAAAGCTCCAATCTTTTAGAATTCACATCATCAATTGCTTCAACATAGACTGCATCTATGAATAACTAGAGAGAGAGAGAGTTAACCGGTGTAGGAAGGAGGCGAGAGAAAGGAAGAGGAGAGATGTAAAGGCAAAATAGGTTTGACGTTTGAAGAGTACACAAGGGAGAGAGAGGGACGATTGACACTGAAAACTGAACGTGAAATGGTAAGGCCTATTAAACCCATTTGCTACTGGTCGCTGCTCATGCTTTGATTGAAAGCTTATCTATTTTATCAGAATCCAAATTCTAAGTCCGTTCAATTAGCGTTTACTACGTCCTTGCATACCTTGTATCTTTCCACCAGTCCTTGCATACCTTGTATATTTCTGATGCTTGTTCTTGATTGTACATATTAATTCATCTTATAAAATTCTAACTAGGGACAAGGAAGCACGTACAAAGTTTTAATCTTTACTTGCTTTGCATTAGATTAGAAAGAAATTTAACAATTTTTAATGTTAGCTGGCCATTGGCAGTCATTTTCAGGTGGAACAGGGTTAAGATTCAAGCTGAGAACGTGTGTATGCCTGTACATTCTATGAAGAAAATCAGAGACTGAACCAACAAGTGGCTTTTCCCATTCAAGATATTGCTTGACTAAGTATGATTTGTTGTGTTAAAAGTGCATTATCAGGGCATACTTAAATCACATACAGTGAAATCAAATATTCTCGTTGCATTTAATAGCATTCTGTTTTCGTTTTTATTTTTATTTTTATCCAAAAATTTACAAAACTTATAATTTTATTATTAATACTTCCATCATGAAAAAC
>JANIHY010000209.1:62419601-62431145 GCA_027479065.1 Erythroxylum brevipes | reverse complement strand
AATATACAACTCGAAAAATAGCAAGATCAGTGGAAATGGAAAGCTAACTCAATATGCTACAACTTTCATGAAGACCATTTTCCCAAATTCCATATCAATTAATTTATAAAAATCAGCAAAATAATCAGGTCATAGTGTCGGTTACTGTTCACATACCCTAAAACAGAAACTTTCCAAGCACAATGCATTAAAAATAAAACATAAATGTTAAAATTTAAAAGCCTATTAACATATTAAATATAACTCGCCCGTCCTCTAGTATTGCTTCTACCATTTTAATTTGTTAGTATAATATACATATGCCTTAGCCATTAATGTCTGCAGCCTCTTGTTCACAATTATTGATCATGACACCATTCGGAATGGCACGTCAAAGGACTGTGCTCCTTGGATTATTTAAAGCTCGATATCAATACAGGAGAAAACCAATAGCAGCAATCTTACCAAGACCAATCAAGTTAATTGTATTTACCAAACGCAGTGAGTGGTGACTTGTAATTTTCACGTTTTTACTTTCACCGGGAAGGATGATGCTCAATGATAGAGATGTATGAAAAGTCATAGCAAGATCGCAATCTTTTGTTGGGACTTGTTAACAATTCATTACAAAGCAACGACAGCAAAATTGAACAATTTATGTTCAAATGCAAGACTTTTTATGATATTCTACAAACTGGTCATAATCACTTCCCCTGTCGGCATCCACTTGTAAGCAGTTGTACGGATGTCTTAATAATGGAGTTCTCCTCAAAATTACTCCTCGTCTTATTTATTTTTTTAATTCTCTTCCAGTCATCTTTCGCATACTAGGAAGAGGAAGATAAAGAGTAAATAATAAATCCGTGACATTTCAGACAGATGACTGTCTTATAAGATGAATTAAAGTGCTGTATGAATTTCAAAGTAAGCATCCCAAAACATTCATCAATATGGTTGTTAAAATCAACAGTTATCTGGAAGATAGAAATTTTATGGAAGAGCATCTTTTTGAACTGTTCAAACTTCTCAGGCTGGCAAGTCTGTCTTGATTTGTAGAAAATAACTTGGAAGGAATTCAAGGGTAGAATGAGAAAGTGATCGAACATGCCAGATTATTCAGCTTACAGATTGGACTTGTGAAAGCAACTATTGAGGATGTGTTAACTATACCGAGGAATATGTACAGGAAAAAGCTACAAGGAAGTCACAATGATTCCATTAATTTCAGCCAAACTGTTACAAGACATAGGATACTCAAGAGAAAGAGGACAATAATGCCTCTAAAACATTAATTGAACAAAGTACTGCAACAAAGGCCTATTCCCTTGCTCAACCATCTGAAAAAAAGCCTAAACAAGCTGAGGAATCTCTCTCTTTTAAACAGGTAGGTAATAGAACTTGGCCAACAAGTTCACCAAGAAAAAACTGATCAGGAAAAACCCTCCTGCAAAATGGATCCTCACAGCAAACAAGCTTTAAGGCAATGGTTTAGGAAGCTGGAGAAATTTAGACCTTGTCCACTATCCTTATTAAAGAAGCTTTTATCTTTTCATATATTTATTTGGGAAACATCCATACTATCTTCCATCACTGGAAAAGGTTAAAAGGGATGGAGATACCAAACTTGGGTTTATTTCACATGAACTTGAAAGCTAAGCGTAAACTCTTCACTAGATCCTTCACTGACATGTTGAACTCTGCATCCATCTGCAACAAGAGCGCACAGAATTGGGTTACATGCATAATTGGTAAAGGAAGAGGAGATTGCCAGCAAACATCTTAAATTTTGTTATTTCCCAATAACATTATAGGAAATGAAGTTTTCAACTTTCTGTCAGAAAGCAAGATACTAACCCGAGCAATAATGGTGATGTCGAATGAAGAAGTCCCAAAGGTATGGGCGCTACTATTAGTAATTGTGAGGTGGAGCTTCTCAATTTCAGCCACTGTCTTCTCAAAGATCCCCTTCCTTTTCTCACAGTGAATTCTTATAAGGACATCCTTGTCACAATATCTTGCCTCAATTTCAGGTAAAATCTCTTCAAGGGGTTCTTTTGAGGAGGAAGAGTTGTCATCATTAGCTAAGAGCTGAGATTTCTTCACAGTGACCACTGATTCCATGGTCTTCTTCTTTGTTTGCTCCTCAAGTGTCTTTACCTTCTCTTGTAGTTGTTTCAGGTACTTTATAGCATCTCCAAGCACAGAAACTTTGTCCATCTGAAATGGGAAGCTCGCTTAGACAAGATGTACAAACTTGGAAGTTATTTGCTGATAAACAAGGATGTCCATAAGTGGAATTTGATACCTTTTTGAGCCCAGGAACTATAGCAGATAAAGCTATGAACCGCTGACTGAGCTTTTCTCTGCGATTCCTCTCTGCTATAATGTGATCTTGACTTTGAGAAAGTTTAGTGTTTGTGCTAATTCTCCTAGCCTCTTGGCTAGCCTTAAAGACATAGTTTTGGTTCATAAAGGGACCTTGGGATGTCAATATATCAGAAGGTGAAGTATCTATGTTTTTGAAACATACCGTCTCCTCTTTTGGCTTCACTACCCCAATTCCATTAGAGTGGCTTGAATCGGTGAAGGTAAGAAAATTAGGAGAAAAAGCAGTTTCTGGGCTTGACAAGATATTAGGTTTGCATGTATTAAAGCCATTTGGTTTCAGTTGCTTGGTGGGTCTTAGATTAGTGGTTGAAGTATCCATGGAGGTTTTGATGTTAAAAGTTGGGTGAGACAAAAGGTATTGATGCATGTTCTCTCCAAAGACAGCTGCTAGTGGTGGCAAGCTTAGATCATCAAAGGAGTTCATATGCCATTGGTTGATGAAGCTGGTATCATCCATTCCCTGTGAATGATCAATGTCTACACAATTAATACAGCGAGTACAAAGCTCTAAAACTATTAATTCAGTTCATAATCAGTGCATGCGACAGTAGATAAGGCTTTATCAGTCTATAGACGTAACAGGAGATTTGTAGTTGGCTGACCAGTTCATGTAAACCTCTGACAGAAGATATCTCCATGAAAGAAACAATTCCTTCTGATAGATAGAGCCTGCTGGAAAAGCCACTTAAAACATGTTAGCTTGGGAGTTTCACTGAACAAGATATACATCAATCGATCGCGTCCGCAGATCAACAATAATTAACCATTATTTGCACTAACACAGATGCGACATGTAACTGAAAAAGGAAGTGCATATAAGCAACATGCAAAAACAGGAAAGATAAATTTAAGTATCTCCGAGAAGAAATGCTTTGGTCTGACAATCTTAAGGAACCTTATAGCAATATAAGAACCTTAATGCTGTTGTCATCAGTAGATAAAGGAGACAGCAAAACTACAGTAGCTGGAGCTCTCACCCTTCAATAATAGCCAAAAGCTTTATTTGTCAAACCTCCACAAAAACAGGAGAGGGACCTCTTAGGTTCCCTCTTTAAACTTTTATACAACAGCTCTTATGTTCCCCTCCCTCACGGGTGATTGATGTGAATAGTCCACGGAGTTCTGATCATTATGGGCTGTAACATTTTAATATAATCTAAGCGGGTTGTTTTTGTTGACAAACAAATACCTATTTGCAGTCACCTTTTGTTGTTTTGCAGACTTTAAGGACACAGCATGACCAACTAGTCGTTGACATTTTTATTCATTCAAAGGTCTGCTAATGACAAAACAGCCCCAATCAAACTTGCAAGCGCCCAAATTAAAGCTTGCAGGAGGACAGTTTTCTAATTGCTGGTACTTAAATCTAAGATGGAAGTGGCAGAGAAGGATTAAGAACTGTTTTATATTATATAACTCTTAATCCGAATTAGTCAAAAAAACAAGAGTTTAAGCCCATTTGGATTGAGACATGTCAATACTCATTATGGGGTTGGTTTAACTTGAAATCATTCTTTGACTTCTTGTAGCTGTGTGCCCAACAGGATAAGGACACCACACCAAGAATGGTAGCCTTGACGGTACCGGTTGTAGGTTGTGCAGATGGGTGGGTGTGGCCTGTCAAGCCGACCATAATGAAGGTGGCTCGTGCTTTCTCCCTCATTACCATCCTAGTGTGATTAATTTGGTGGCCCTGTTATGACTTGTGAGTGTACAATTCAAGTCGAAATTTTTAAAAAAAATCTATTGTAATTTCAAGAGGAGAACCTATAAGAATTAACACTTATGTCTCCTAAATTGAACAGTATAACTAAAAAAAGAAGCCTTTCTCTCATTTTCAATATATTGATAATTTAAGGTTGAGGTCAGAGTTCAAATTGGTGGCAGGCATATATTTAGTTTTAGGTTTTGTAGATTTTTGGAAGTCTCTTATCAGTTTCCTGGTGCCAGACTGGGAACTAATTGAGTCGACAGTTTGTTACCTCAACAAGAAACACAAGAGAGACGATGGTGTTTACGGGGAGTTGAATATTGAAATGGGAAAGGAAGGGAACTGATAAGAAACAAATGCCAACAAAATTCTTAGAACGTAAGCCAACTGGTTTCACATCACTGCGGAACTCACAAGTAATACCAGGCAAGTGTCTTCTATAAATTTATGTGCATGAGCCAGAAGCAATATGTATTAATCTGCTTGATCAACATGAGACTGTTTGATGGAAAAGAGGTAATCAAAATGAAGGGTGAATTTATAAACAGTAGACAGTCTGCATATCAACATGTAAGAAACTCGTGGAGTGTACTTAGGCAGCAATTTGTGAGGAGAACATCCTGCAATTCTTGCAATCTGATCAATTTACGTTTAGCAATAATGTCAATGAATTTATTAGCCCAGGGAGAGCAGTAGAACCTTAGTCTGGCACAAGACATACAGAGAAACATGGAACTCTATGTGGCAACCTGAGTTTGGACTTAAGCGCCGTCGCCATCTACACCTACAATTTTTCGTTAATATCTCTAGATCTCCGTACCCAGAAGCAGGAGAAAACGTTGATGACTTGAATTGCGCTCTGATATTGCAGCTGCTGCGGTTCTGGGGATACAAGCCCCATTTCTAATGGCTGTCATTCGAGATCAGAATTGGAGAAAAGAAAATAAGAGTGAAATTGTGAAATCAATCGAATTAGGGACTTGTTGCAGGGATTAACGAGGAAGACGAGTGGAACGCTTGTAGAAGCTAGGAAAAAACGGCAACGTTCGAGTTGTTACGTATCGTTTAAATAAACACTACAACATTATTATCGTTTAACCTACTATAACAACGGCTAGTACATTGAATAAAACAAGTTCGATATTTTATTCCTTTGATATTCTCCCAAGATCTGGATACCTATCTCTCTTTTCTTTCTTCTTATTCATATTATTTCATCAAATCAAAGAAAGCAAGAGATGTTTTAGATTCAGTTTTGATGGCTGAGTGAAAGGTGATGATGAAGTTAGACTGGTAGGACGTTTATTCAAGTGATATAAGCCTTACATTGTTCATTCCAAACCAATCATATTCCAAGTTTTTAAGTTCTATATCTAGAGAAAGTCTAATTATGATCAGAAAAATAATCATTTGCTAATAAATAACATATTTTGAAAATTTTAGTAAGGTGAAGAGCTTAAAAAATAAATTAAAACAAAAAAAAGAAGAGAAAAGAAAAATGAGAAAGGAATACTCAATTTTTATGTAAAATAAAGCAGTATGGGAGTTGTTTATCTACAGTACTTTTTCTCTATACGAAAGATGGATATTAGAAAATGTGCATTGATTGCATGTTTATAATTAATATAACATTAAAATATCACCATCCCATTCTTAAGTTAGATAATATGTTGGATGAGTTTTATAAGTCTAATATCTTTATGAAAATTGATTTAAATTCTAGGTACTATTAAATTAGGACGAGGGAAGGAGGTGAGTGTTAAACTATATTCAAAATAAAAAATACAACTTTATGAATGGTTAATAATGTCATTTGAAATCACCAAGCATTTTATAAGATTAATTAATCATATTTCACATGCATTCACTAAAAGTTTGTTGTTTTGTATTTTAATGACATTTTGGTGTATAATAGAGATTTTGATGAACATATGTCTCTTTTATAACACAAACTCAAAAAAACACTCAAATTCAAATACACAATACTCACACACACAATACTCAAAACGATGTTCATATATAAGCATTTAAATGAAGATTTGGAATAATCACAATGGCTTGTCAACAATTAGGAATTTCAGTCGTACAAGTAAAAACACAAGAGACATATAATCATTTGATAAAAACTTCAAGAAGGGTTTGTTTTTATAATGGCATGTTGACCATATGGATTCTATAAGTAACATAATTCATAACATATAATGCCCTAACCAATCAGTCTAAATGCATATGAAGATCACCTTCCAACCTTGTCCAAAATATATATATATAAGAATAAAGAAACAAGATAAGATTGAAGCACTCATAAGTAGTTAAATAGCATAACTTAATAATAGAGAAATAACAATCATTAGAGTATCTCACCTAAGATAGAATTGTTATTATCTTAATATTAGTACGAGTCAAGAAACACTTCAACTCCCTACATAAAAAAGAGAGAGGTTAGACATATAAATAGGAAGGTGTAAAATCATGAAACAAAGAAAGCAATTATGCACCTATAATAAAGATAAAAGGTAAATAGTAAATTTATATGATAGATTACATAAAGTAAAATAAAAAACCTTACAATATAAATTTTTAATTTTCTCTGGTTGACCTAACATTATAAAAACGTTAATTAAAGTTAAGCAAGAACCAAAAGTAATAGAGAGACATAAAATAGAGAAAGAATGGTAATTGTATTTTTTTTTTTGTATTTCTTATCATAATCTCAACTTTAGTAAGAATATACCCAATAAATTTTTTTTCACCCTATCTCAAGTTTTTTCTCTTCGAATTTCACTTGCGTATCATAGACAACTATTGGGATAACACAAATATTAATTATGAAATAGTAGGTATTTGAATGGAAAATAGTTGGGTATTTGATACTTGATAAAAGATACTGTGATAAGTGAATGGAAAATGTTAAGTATTTGGGAGTGGAAGGGATGAGAAAGCTAAAATGTAAGAGAAAACTTAAATTAAACACTAAAACAGATAGACATGCCACATTCATCTAAAAAAACAACAAATGAAAGAGGCAGTGAGTTAATATATACTAAAGGAAAAAGATAATTTATCAAACAGTTTAAACTAAAATAGGCAACTTAGTGGAAGTGGTAACTTTTGATCTACGTTTAATTTAAATTATGGTTATTCTAGTCAATTTATCATTATATCTAAGTGAATAAAAAAGAATAATATTAATACATAAGAAGAGTACCATCATAACTTATAAAGAATACCCTTTATATACCATAATTCAATGTAAAAAATATCATCATGCCATACAAATAAGTATCATCTTTACTTTAATATGTCAATAACACAGTTGACTGCGAACAATACCATAATAATATGTAAAGACTATCATGAATTTATACAAGCTATACCATGAGTGTATATAAAAAACACCATTGCACTATATAAATAAGTACCACCTTTACTTTAATATATTAATACTACAATTGAATACAAAGAATACCATCATAAGTTATAAAGATTACTATGACTGTATAGAAATTCTACTATAAATCTATAGAAGAAATATCATCATAATATATCAATGAGTACTATCTTTACTTTAATTTTTCAATACTATAACTAGGTATACAGAACACCTTAATAACATATAAAGATACGTTGACTTCATCATTCTACACCATGATTATATATAAAAATATCATCGCACTATACAAATGATTATCGCTATTACTTTAATATGTCAATAACATAATAGAGTACTAAGAATATCATCACAATATATAAAGAATAACATGAAACCATACAAATTATACAATAATTCCTTATAAAAGATATCATTACACTATACAAATAAGTATCAACTTTACTTTAATGCATTTATACTATAATTAAGTATAAATAGTATCAACATAATATCTAGAGAATACCATAACCACACAAATTATATCATAACTCTATATAAAAGTACCATGACACTATACAAATGAATACTATTTTTACTTTAATATGTCAATGCCACAGCTAAGTATAAAGAATATCATCACGACATGTAAAAAAAAACCATAACTTTATACAAAAAATAACATTTCACTATATTCAAAGAACAATTTTAGTATAATTTTGAAATACTATTTTTTTTAGTTTGCACAAATGGTTGTTATATGATCCTGAGTAGATTAACTTCTATGTTATTTTCCAATTCCACTTATTACATATTCATTTTTTAGTTATGCAAAAGTATCATGCATTAATTCATTGTCAAAAATGGTTAATCTTTTGTGAAATGTTGTATATGTTTGTTTTAACATTTAAATTGCTCTAAAGCAATCATAGTGGAGTAAATGTACTAAATTTCAAAGTAAAAAGATTTCCCTGGTGAATTTCGAAGTGCAAAAGATCACAAGATCATCAACATTATCTCACAACACTAAAGACAAATTTAAACATCTCACGTGGTGGGGTGATGCTATCAAAAAAAACCATCAAACAGTCATCTTTCTTTTTTAAAAATCAAGAAAATTGTAACACCTTCAAGAACAAAAGAAAAACTATAAAAAGGAAATCTCACTCTTTACAATCAGGCAAGTTATAATAATATTCGGTTCATTGGTTTCACAGGTACTATAAATCACAACAAAGAGTCGTTCATAGCATAACAAAATCAAAAGTGTTGTAGAGAAGGGCTATATAACATGCCTAGTTGTCACTGTCTCTGAAGCAAATGCTACACCCTTTGAGGCCTTAAAGCAGATGCGATGGAGGGGGGGACAGAGAGATGGAGGAGGGGGCTTCGGTGGCGACAGAGATGAGGATAGTGGGACGACGAGGACAGTAAGGCTTTGGTAGGGATAGAGAGGAGGATGGTGTGACGATGGCGATATAGAGAAAAGGCAAATGCAACGGAGGAGGGGGAAGCGGGGCTTCGTTAGCTTTTACATTAAACGAAAACGACATAGTTTGGTTTTAAAACGTTGAAGTCGAAGCAAACGATGATGTTTATCTTTTAAATTTACCAACGATAACCAAACGACGTCATTTTTATTTTATGAAAAACATTGAAGTTGAAGAAAACAGTGATGTTTATCTTTCAAATTTATTGACGGAATACATTTCTGTAGGTAAACCTTGACGGTTATTTATGCCACCAAGCATTCTCGTCTATTTTACCTACGAGAATTTTCCATCCGTCGCTATATTCTGTCGAAAAATTTGCTGGGATAATATCCCTCTGCATTTTTCTTGACAATGTTACCGATGGAACATGATTTTCTGTCAATAATTTGCTACAATTTCGTTTCTATCGGTAATTTTTCATCACTAATTGCTAATTTTCTTGTAGTGTTAATAACATAAGTTGTTCAACATATTCAATTTTTATTGATAATATCGATCTTTTGGCAGATTGGGTTTCTGAAGAACTAAATTTGATAGATGTAAATGATTTGCAAAATAATCTTGGTTGGGAAAATATTAACATGTTATTTGGTGCATTGGATTTGAATGATAGTGATGATGAGGCTCCTCTTAATGATGAAGATAGCAGGTATCCTTTTGTAGACGATTGATTGAAATTTTAGGATTTTGTTTTTCCTCTTCTTTTAATTTTACCTATATTTGATGTATACGTTAAATTCTATGCATGTAAAGTGATTGTAAATATTTTTATTATAGGTTTCACTTCTAGTTGGTTAATTTCTCGTCACGAACTCTTATCATAATTGTAATAGTTTGAGAGTTGATATTTATTATTCTTTTTATTGAATATTTTGATGTAATTACTTTTTATTATATGATAAAATTGTAATATTTTAAATAATTTGTATTGTTCTTAATTTTATATTTGTATGATGATAATTGTATTTTTTCACATTAATTTGTGATTATTATTTATATGTAAAATATCTTAAAATTGATGTTATTTCATATTAATTGTGTTTTTATTTATTATTATGATTTTTGAAAACATGATTGATGTAAACTTATAAACTATACAATACAATTGTACAATACAACAGTGAATTATTTTGCAATTTCTAAAAAATTCAAGAACTATTTTATAAATTTAAAAATTGCTTGAAATGGTATTTGGTATTGACCGGTATCGATAAAGTGCTGTATTAGAACTCAATCTAGTATCAAGTCCAATAAAGTATTCGCAACATTGATTTAGGGTCATAATTGATGCAACATTTTCTTTGCATATTACAAAGATATTATTTTTGTAGCTCAAATTGTGACTTTCCATTTATAAAAAATAATCTTACCAATTACTTAAATATTATTATTTGAGTAACAAGTCATGGAATAAGAATCTAACATTTTTTTTCATAACATTACAAAGCCACCACTCCGATTAAGTTTATCAATAGAAAAATATTTGTCATAGCTTCAATTTGATTTCTAGAATTTTATTTTCCATAGAAAAAGTTTCAATAGGAATAATAGCATCTGGATGTTTGACATGAACGAGCTTATAAAGAGCAAGAATTATTTGCCAAAACCTGATAAAGGGCTTATAAATGAGCTTATACATGAGTTTTAAATGAGTCCGTGTTTAAGTCTCCTTGCCATGTTAGTCAAATAAGGATGAAGGCTCCTCAATTACTTGAATACTCTAATTTCTCCGTTCTTCAAAATTAAATATTATTTAAATAACAGATTAATGCCAACTAGGTTGGCCATAATCCAAGTTTTAATTTAGAAAAAGTATCTTTCTCTCTATATTTTAATTCGAATATGGCATGCATATTCGAATGGTTGTTGGTCAAGACAAACAACAAACAACAACAGCCTAATGCACAAGGCTCATTTAACTTCCTCCAAACTTTATGATCACAAAAAAATAATCTAACTAATTATTTTAAATTATTATTATATTCAATTCGAAGTTTCTCAATAAAGCAAAATTTGGAGAATCAATTGCTCCAAATCTTGTTCTTAAAATTTTAAAATTCGATTCTTTGTAATTTTATAATTTTAATTAGTCAATTTGCATAGCTCAAGCCTAAAACATCTTCTTTCCTTATTATTCCTAAGTTCAAGATCCACATCTTTTTGGTCTAACCCAATTAAAGTTGTGGTCCTCACCAATATATATAGATAGTTGAATTCTTTCCAATATAGAAAAGGAAAAAGGATCTTATGATATGAGAATTATACACGAACCAATTCCACGGAGATCATGCATACAATGTAGCAAAGATAGTTCCAACTTCCAACCACTGATCCCATATCCATTAACTACATATCATAAAGGGTGAAAAAAGAAGAAGATAATAGTAGAAATCATATGAACGGAGGGTGAATTATAATTAACGCTATTGACCCTTTTTTGTAATAAAGAGTTGTTGATGTTAATGTGTTGTATATTTTAATTATTCTTAAAAATTGAAAGTAAAAAAGAAATATTGCCATAGAAACTAATGTTACAAATATTGTAACAAACTTGGTGCTGGATTAGGTTATGATACGGTACTATATTGGTATCAGTATATCGG
>JANIHY010000209.1:62161969-62178417 GCA_027479065.1 Erythroxylum brevipes | reverse complement strand
TAATGATATATTATCCTTAACCAGGTTTCCGTTTTGTAAGGTTGCTACTTTACACTATCCAGTCGTTGAGAAGTATTGTTAGACGTCAACTTTGATTAGTAATTAATTGGATTAATTACTATCAGCTTAGTGATGAACCTATGTAATCACACACTTACGAGTGTAATATTTCCTGTTTATGATTATTTAATTTATTATGAAATAATTTATTAAATAATCTATGTGACATATTATTATATTTTTTGCAAACACAGAAAATATAATTAATATTGAAAATTCTCTTATACAAAAATAAATGAATAAAATAAAATAGTTTTATTTTATTTCATTATATAAATAATAATTATTATTTGTATTTTAGAAAAAGCAAAGAAATGCGTAGACCTTTGGTGGTTATGTTTTGGTTATACATTTAACCAAAATGAAATGACGTGATGGTTTGTATTTTTTTCAAGTTACAAAGACGTTAAAACATATGCAGATGTGATATGTTTTACATGAAAGATAACAACGAGAGACTAGTGAAATAGATATATTCTTTCAAGTACGTGAAAAACCAGTGAATAGAAAAAGTGTTTTCTTTTGTTTTTATACATTGAAAGAAAACGAAAATAAGAGTGATAGTTTCAAAACTCTTTCATTTTTTTGGTACTGGAAAAATAAATAAAAGAAATTTTGAGAAAATTGTTTTCTCTATTCTTAAAAAAAGAGTTCTTCAAATTTATTCATAATTGTATCAAGTGCTAAAAGTGAGATGTATTTTTTAATGTAGAGTGTATAAAAATTTCGTATTTTTGAAGTTTCGTATCGATTAATCCTTACATTTCAGGTATTTATTTTTACTTATTTTTGTTATTAATATATTTATTAAACGTAATAAATAAATATAAAATTATATTTTTTTTTCACTGTGTTTGCGATACTTCAATAGCTTATAATCATGACTCCGAATTCATTCTGACAAACTTGGAAACATTTATAATTATATTATGGAGTTCTGAAGGCTCCCATAATTAGGTAGCCTATCAGATTCTTAGGAAAGAAATGACAACAACGCTTTCCGCACATCTCGGCAGCCAGAGATACAAGATGAAATAGAAACCTACACTAAGATTGAATTATTCGTGGTTGTGTTACCACATACTGTAGACTTTAGATTGCTTAACTAGTTAAGCAATTAACAAATCACTGTTTGGAGGCCGCCACACACAGCCATTGGCCAACAAAGAGATGAGCGCAGTCGACATTTGGGTTGATTGCGGCGAACTCATCCAAGTCCACTTGGGATTGCTGAGCAACAAGGAAGCAGGTCTCTCCCTTCACGACTCCATGCACCGTCTCACAGTTCAGGGTTGCTGTCTCCTCTGTATTCACGTCAGTTAATTATATATCATATAACTATAGCCATAAAAATTTCTAAGTACTTAAACCTGTGCAGAGGTATGAAAGAGATGAATTTGCTTACCTTTAGTCATGATTCTGCTTTCAGAGACAATGAAGAGAAGAAAAAGCATGAAAATGACTGTTTTGACGGTACCATTAGCCATATCTTTCGACTTCTGTATGTTGTGACCAAATTCCTTCTGATTCTCTGATGAAACTTTCATCATCGACCTTCCAAATTTATAGCAGAGCTTGTGACGGAAGAGACAAAAGAGTTCCAAATGTTACTGCTACCGTTGAGCGCCGGCTCCTCTAAGCTGGCATGCCGTCTCTAACTTGTTCAATTTCGTCCACCCAATTATATTTAAGGCGGACTATTCTATAGGAATGTACTTATATACGTAACTCTAGTATGGTCTACTAGAGAAATAATGCAAAATCAAATCTAAGTGCAGCGAAAAGAATTTAAATTTTTTCATAGAATTAACTTTAACAAAATTTAATTAGAAACATAAAATAAGAAATTGACAAAGCTATATTAGCTTGTTTCAATTTCTTGTTACAATTTCCTGTTTCTTTAAATCTGTTAATCCACGAGCTGTACAATCGTCCTATCTTTAATGATATCCACATATTTATTAAGAGAAAAAACTCAAATTTAATTTGAGAGGAAAAATGTAAGAAGTGCTAGCTCCAAATTTTTCCTTTTATATGAAAATTTTTATTTTTCGTATTCTTGGATTTTATTAAAATTACAACTAAAGTCAACCTTTAATTATATTTATGAATTAATCCTTATAAGATCAAATATCGCATATTGATCCTTAAAGTTTTTAAAACTTCTTAATTAAGTCTAACTTAATTCAAATTTCATTTTCTACTTTATAGACCTTTTATGTATGACCTATTAAGTTCCTAATATGTTGGCCATAATTATAATTATAATTCTAATTCATAATTAGCATCAGATAAATTAAAACTCCTTTTAATTTATCTTTAATTCCCTAATTAAACAATTTATAATCATCGATCATGATTGACATCTAGCAATATGTCATGACCACCCAAATATTAAGAACATCAAAGTAGTTTGACTTAACTTGTCTATGCATGGTTATAATGTATAAATTAATACTTTTGTCATCTAAAGTTCCAATTGGCATTAGAGTATGGAATTCGTGTCAACTCTAAATAATCCAATCATGTTCGTTCTTGCTTATTAGTAAATGATTTATAATTGATATTTGAAAGCAACTTTTCCAAATTTCAATTTACTTTGGCCAGAGATTCCTAAAATCATTACTAATCAAGAATAATATAACACTCCCAAATTACTTTAGGACAATGAATTCTTTATTGATTTATTCAACTATCTTCACATAGTTCATATTATATCCAATAACTACCAAATTGAACTACTCCAAGAATATAACATAAGTAGCATCAAAACAAAGTAATTCCTACTTGAGATAACTTTGGTAATCTCAAATCTAAGGATCAATTATACAACCATTATAATGAGATAATCCACAGATACACAAGTAATGTTCCATTTGGGATTCTCATAATTGGGTAAGTTCAGTGAACTGATTCTCTAATAAGTACCAACATGTTTGTTTAAGTATCTTCACACATTAATATATAAAGATCGATTACTTTCTTCATAAGAAAAAAACAAATATGTGCTATTTTAATTATTTCATCAATATCCTGTCTTGATGAAACTATGACTAGGAAAATTTTAGGAATAATACAAAATACAATTTGAATCTTATAATTATAATCACATTATAGCTTTTAATTGCATAACAATTATTTCAAGGATTTTATCTTTATAATTAATAATTAAATAATTAACAAATACAAAAAGATAAAGAATGTCTTTTATTGAATAAGAAACAAAATTTATACAAATAAATATACAATAAAAAAATTGGCTACAAGGGCATAAATCAGCAATCTCCTACTTGCACTAAAGCCAATTGCCAATGTATCGAATACCATAGCCATCCATATGTCTATCATGTCTCTTTTGAGATAAAGGCTTAATGAGAGGATCTGCGAGATTCTCTTCAGTGGGAACTCGCTCTATCAGGATGTCTTTAGGTTCTACTATCTCCTGAATCAGATGAAACTTCCTGAGTACATGCTTGGAACGTTGATGAGACCTCGGTTCCTTCGCTTGTGCTATAATACCATTATTGTCGCAGTACACTACTATCGAATCAACAATGCTAGGTACCACTCCAAGTTCAATGATGAATTTCTTGATCCAAACTGCTTCCTTCATTGCCTCAAAAACTACAATATACTCAGCTTTAGTTGTTGAATCTACGATGGTTGGTTGTTTGGAACTCTTCCAACTAACTACTCCACAACAAAGAGTAAAAATATATCCTGACTATGATCTACTATCGTCTTGATCAAATTGGAAACTAGCATCTGAATGACTCTGAACTCTCAGCTCAGTTCTTCCATAGACCAAAAAAATATCTTTAGTCCTTCTCAAGTACTTCAAGATGTTTTTCACAGTCGTCCAATGACTCTCTTCGGGATTCGCTTGATATCTGCTTGTTATGCTCAAAGCATAAGCAACATTTGGTCTTGTATATAGCATCGCATACATGATCGATCTAATAGCCGAAGTGTCACGACCCAGTACCACATTGGGCCCATGACAACCGCAACATAATCGAGTTAAGGACACTTACGGTATCCTTAATCCGACTATGCAAGGTAACTGAACATCTCTCTTGTTTTTTTTTCTCTTTTTTGAAAATTTGAACAGCACAACGGCTGTATTTTAAAAATCTCAAAAACTCAATCAAATATTTGCAAACAATTTTAAACACACTTCTATATTCACATTAATAATTTTACCACAACTTCAGGACTTCAAAATTCACTCAAAGCAATCTCAACAACAGCATCAAAGTTTATACATAAGGTATTTTACAATAACAAGATAGTCAAGAGTTAACTTTATATAGTTATAAAGCATATCAACATAACCAATCTAACAAAAATAGTAAAACAGTTCATAGATACTATGCAACTAAAGTACCAAACAGAAACTACCCATATGTGGTAATACCTCGAAAATGTCAAAAAGACTGCACGATTCATTTAGAGTTTTAAACTCACTAAATTAACCTGCATGGTTGGAAAGTAGAGGGGGTGAGTACACTCTGTACTTATTGAGCAGGAAAAACATATGTCTCAAATAGAACTCAATACACACCAAGACGATATAATTAACCTATGAGGTGAACATACTTCACATAAAAATACATAGGCCTAGCCTATAACTCAACGTATATTGATTAGGAACCATATAGGCCTAGCATATTAATCACTCATCTGGTGAACATAGGTTCCAGTTCTAGTACACAAAAGCAAAAAAATATCACATGTATAAATCAAATCTCGTTAGAAAACAAATCTCAAAATATGCTAAAACAATCATGTGTGTCGCCATTAGTTGGCCAAACTAATGTGCCCACCCACCGATTTTCAGTAGTGACTCGACTTTCATTCGTGGTGAGTCTGGACTACGGTCGATAAGAGCGTCATGACCCTAGGTGATCACCTCGTCGGTGTCCAGACCCTAGATGTGGAATCACCCGCAAGTCCTGTAGAAACATGTCGATACGAGTACTCGACTTTTATGTACCAACGTTAAGGGTATGAGGGTTGCTTAATTTGTTGTGCCCAGCACACGATTGACTAATCGTTTCTTGGCCAATCACAAAAATCATATACAAAAATTAAACACAAAAATAAAGTAAGGCATCATACCTTTATTTATCGGTCCAACCAATAAAAAGAAAACCATGCCATGGCTTTAAACCAAAGAAAACAAATACGCACAACATATATGACTCATTTATGCATAAATAAATTTGAAAACATTATTTTATGCAATAAAAATCATCCTTTGCACTCCAAGTGCAAAGTTGTTAAAAAACGTAGTTTCAAAAAATAAAACATTATTCTTTTGCACTTCAAGTAAAGGTTTGTTGAAAACAATGTCATTTATCAAAATAAGTTTCAAAACAATGTCATTTTATTAAATACACCAGTATACTAGTATCTATTTGAGATTCAGTTCCACTATGCATTACTAGATTCAAAATTCATATACAAGTCATCGCATGTCTTAGGATGTTTTAATCCTATTTGAGAGATATGGTTTCCCCAACTCACCTCAAAAGAAGATGTACACTCTTTTAACTTCAACAATTCTTAGTGCGAGCTCCTTGATTTATAGCTCCTAAACATTTATACATAAAAAGAACATACAATGTATTTACTACTTAAACATGAATTTCATATTTATACACCATCACTTAAGTGTACAAAACACAATATCACCCTCTTTAAGCTATAGGATTCGACTATTAAGCTTCTTACATGATTACTTCCTCACTATTCACATTAGCTTTTCTTTTGTATTTTCTAAGGCATTTAATGCCTTTATCCAATGCTTACTCATTTCAAAACATAACTAAGCACATTTTTATCTAAGCACATTAGACCATTATTCATCAATCTAAGCAACAATTCAAGTTTACTTTAAGTAAACATGAAAGCCGCTTTCAATGTATATCATTTCGAATCCTTAAATCCTAAGCCAAGTTCACTTAGACATTTTATCAAACACCTAATGTGCATGACTTTCAAGTCATATTTTAAAGGCTTTATCATGGTAATTCATGCTCATATCTTGTCATATAACAAATACTTCCAATTGACAACACATTTCACCACTCCATTCAATCTAATTCCCTTCATTTAAGCCATATTCATCATAATTATACAACTCATCACATTAATCCATTCCTTCTTCCATCATTTCGAGTAAGCCTATCCAACATACTTCTTCTCCATTTTTCATTATCAATTCACATTATACATGTACAATTAATACCATAGAATTCATTTAGACCATCAATTTCAAACGATATTAAAAAATACACAAACTTTCACCAAAAGGGGACATTTCAGTTTTGGCTTAAAGAACCATCTCCATGACACATTTCATTCATCTAAACTGTGTTTTATGCATATTCAAGCATGGAGAACAACATATCTTAACACCAAACTCAAAATCCTAATGTAGAGAGAGGTGAGACAAAATTTACCTAAACCTTCCTTTGATGATATCTTCAAATCCTTTGAGAATTTCTCAAATCTAATGATAGATTTGATTTCCTTGACTCCAAATTAGCTTAAAACACCTTGATTTGGGTTAGAGATTAAAAAAAAGGATTAACATTAGTAATAGCCGAAAATTGGTCTTTTCCTCCTCTCTTCTCCTTTCTTCTCCTTTCATTTAACTAAAACAACATGTTTTAAGTATTTAGTAATGGGTTGCACGACCTTACATAGAGAAAGGTCTAGAATATT
Organism: Erythroxylum brevipes; assembly: GCA_027479065.1. NCBI lineage: Eukaryota > Viridiplantae > Streptophyta > Magnoliopsida > Malpighiales > Erythroxylaceae > Erythroxylum > Erythroxylum brevipes. Next base: position 62,171,625 of record JANIHY010000209.1, on the reverse strand, counting down.
GACTATTATTTGACCAAAATATGGTAAAAATACCTTTTTGCCCTTAAGTTATGTGAAATTATCATTTTATCCTCCAAACTTTTCCTAAATTTGCAATTAAGCCCAAAATTTGGGAATCACCAAAACTTTTGTTTTTATTTTGGTCCTTGGACTTTTGACAATAATAATAATTAAGCCCCTTAAATTTATAAAATTACATATTGGTCCTCCAAGAATTGAAAATTTACGTTTAAGTCCTTTGACTTTTAACAATTGGCAAATAAGCCCTTATGTACATTAATCTTTCCAATTAAGCTTTCTAAGTGTCTAATAAGTCTATAAAATCATGTCTAATTACCTATAAGGCATTAGAACACATTTAACTCAACCAACATGGTCTTATCCATCCAATGGACTCAGTTTTATACACTTAGAAGCTTATATGTTCGAAATCTCCAAGATTTCGCATACCAATGATGTTGGCTCCTAAAATTTTTTTTAAAAAAAAGCATGATTAGATTAATTTTGGAGTTTTGCTAAATTAATATATGTTGGAATTGATTAGCATGTTAATGTGAGTAAGATAATATGACATAGGTTAAGGGATTGAAGTACTAAAAGTAGTAAGAATTCATAAAAGGGTATTTTGGGTAGCTTACTTAAGTTTACAAACCATAACGCATTAAATGAAGGGCAAGGTAGACTTTTCTTAATCATTAAGGGTAAAATGGCGAGAAAGAAGTGTTGTCTTCTTCCTAAAGAGGGGGAGAAACGAAAATGGGAGAGGAGGTAGTGAAATAACAAATCAAAAAGAGAAAGAAGAGAGATTTCGATGGTTGAGAGGAAAGAAGAGAGTTGAGCTAGGGTTTTATCTTTCCTAAATCTTCTAGAGAGATTTTGAGGTTGGGCAAGAAGGGAAAAAGGTAGAAGAAGGCAAGAGTTTTCTTTTGAACCAAACATTTCTTCATTTGGTGAAGATTTAAGGTAAGAGCATTTTAATGCTTTGGATTTTTGAAAGGGATTTGGTTCAAAAAGCTTAGAAAATGCATGGGTTTAAGTGCTCTAGGAGCAATCTTAGTAAATGTACTTTGTGGATCTTCAATTTTGCAACCCATTTTGAACTTGGGATTTTTGTTTATGAAAAGGAAATCAAGAAAGACAAGAGGAGCAAAATAAGAGACCCATTTGAGCAAGTTATAAGCAAGGAAATACAAGTTGGGTTCCGCTTTTATAATTAAGTAATAAGCCATTAAAGTTTCTTTCAAGAAATGGAAATAAATGATTCCAACCACTTCTAAAAAGTGCAATTAGTGTTTCCTTAGATGTTTTGAGAATGTGCTGCATATTTTGCATATGAATTTTGTTTGATTTATGAAAATGATTTTTTTTGAAAGGATATCAAGCTTAAGAAAAGAAGTTTCCGAAATGTGCCTTTTGGGCAATATGTTTTACAAGCCATGAAATACATATTATGTGGCTTTGTGGTGATCCCCTAAGTTAAGTCAAGTGCACTTTGACAAAAGGCTTCTCCCTCCTGCCCCCTAGTGGCCTAAAGCTCCTTCATAGTCTCCCATAAGTTCACGACTACGTAAGACCATTATGTGAAAATGCATAGTACGTTCTATTTTGAATCCGCTCAAACCATTTTGATATGCTTATGTGCTCATGATAAATTGAAAAGAATGATGCATGCATAATTTGCATAAATGTAAATTTTGCAATGGAAGTGATTTTATGAATGGTTTTGCTTATTACCGATTATAAAATTGTTACCCACGAGCTTTATGCTCACCCCTATTCTCCTCCCCATATCTAGGTGATGAGCAAGATATCGAGTAGTCAAGGATCAAGGCATCACTCCGACATTTGTTTATTTCGTATTTGAAGCAAATCTTGTGAAACAAGGCTTTAGTTGCATTTTGAGCAAATCATGGTTCATGTATCTTTTGTATTTTGGGATTTTGATGTATTAATGTATTTGAAGCTTGAAATGCGCACTAAAGCTTTATAAAACTATTATCTTTTGATGCAAATGGAATATGTTTGCATTTTGTTCATGACACTCTCAAGTTTGTACATTGCATTTTTTTAAAGCTTTCATAAGGGAAAAATTTGTGTTATGTATTTAGGGAAAAATCTGGATTAATATAGGTTGATTTAGGCAAATGTGTCTTCTAGAAAGTTGTAGATAATCTTTCTAGCTTTCTAACGGTATATAGCATGGAATTTTTACACATCTGAGTTGGAAGTTATAGTCCTGATAAGGGGAGATGCTCAAGAGTGTATATAGTATCGTCTGTGAAGACGTCCTATGGTCTGTGATGACATTGTATCATCTCTAAGACGTATCATCTATGATGACATCATATCATTTGTAAAGATGTATCATCTGTGATGACGTCATATTGTTTATGATGACATCATATCGTTTATAGTTGACTTTTTGCTTCTTTTGTTGTTGACCCAAACTTCTCCTTCTATGTACCTATCATCTGCTCCATTTTTTACCCTTCAAACGATAGAATCTGTCTTTGAGGCTTTCATAAAAGTTGTAGATCTTGAAGTAATCTTTCATACCATTCAAAGAACGCCTCAATCCAATATCTATAAGGAAGGTTATGGCAATTTTCCCGATTTGTCTGCTTTCTATTTTTTCATTTGGTTTCGTCTGATCCTATCTTCTGCTCTATTTTTGACCCTTCAGATGATAGAATTTGTCTTTGAGGTCTTCATGAAAGTTATAGATATTGAAGTATTCTTTCAGACCATCCAAAGAACTCCTCAACAAAATATCTATAAGGAAAGTATGGCAATTTTCCCAATTCATCTGCTTTTTCCCATTCGTCTGCTTTTTCATTTGGTTTTGTCTAATCCTATCGTCTACTCCATTTTTGACACTTTAGATGATAGAATGTATCTTCGAAGTCTTCATAAAATTTGTAGATCTTGAAGTCTTATTTCAAAAAATACAAAGAAAACCTCAATCCAATATCTTTAGGGAAAGTTATGACAATTTTCCCGATTTATCTGCTTTTTCCCATTCATCTGCTTGTTTGTTTGGTTTCATCTAATCCTATCGTCTGCTCCATTTTTGAACCTTTAGACGATAGAATCTATCTTTGAGGTCTTAATGAAAGTTGTAGATCTCGAAACCCTCTTTCAAGCCGCCCTAAGATGATCTTAATCTGATATCCTTGATGATAGTTATACTAATTGCCCCAAGATTGGTGCAATATGATTGAGGTCAAACCCTGTATGATTCTTTTAGCTATAACTTTGTTAGGGGATCTCCAAACGATATGGTTTCTAGTCTCTCAATAAAATAGAGACATAGAGCTGCAAACTTTCTGAACAACTCAATTTGAAATTCCAGTTTGAGATTTCCCAAAATCTGTTCAAAAATAGGAGGAGTGAGTTGTTTGAGGTTTGTCCTAGTATGGGCACGCCACCCTTATGGGAGACATGTTCAGATATCACTTAGGACGTCGGGCTCGTGACTTACGACGGGAGTTCATCGAATAACGACTTCAAACAACAAGCCAAAACTCAAATGGGAGAAAGAAAGGTAAAGAGAATTCAATGACATAAGTGTCAAGGCTTCAGATATGTTCAAGCGGAGCGTGTTAACATCTTGAAGAAGAGAAAAGGAAAATCTTATACAAGCACTTGGAGTAATAACGAATCTAGAAATGAAGAAGAAATTATAAATAGTGCTACTTTAGTTACTGTGTATAGCAAAAGTACAGTTACTTGTTTAATAATAACCAAGAAGGAAGACTGAAAACGAAAAAGTGAGTAAATCAAGAAATTTTGGGAAAAACACAGACGATTTAGCTCAAAGCTCAATCTCAGATTATGACAGTGATGACAGTACTTCAGATAATAAAAAGGAAGGTATTTATGAAGCCTATGAGTTAATGTATGGTAAATGGGTCCAAACATGTAAGAAAAATGAGAAGTTAAAGGAGAAAATCTCTTCCATTAAGAACATCATTTAAGATCTAGAGAAGAAGTTGTTCTCTACATTAGATGAGCTTGCTGAAACAAAATTGAAGTTGGTCAGTACAGAAAAAGGAATAAGAATGTTAAATGGAGGTATCAAAAAGCTAAAAAAGTTGTTGGAAATTGGTAAGGCTAAAGGAGATCTTCAAGGCATTGGCTATAGTGGTGAATGTTTCAAATAGAATGATGAGAAAATTGGTCGACCAGATTTGTCCAAGGAGAAATCTCAAAGAAAAATCGGAGGTTCATACCTATATGTCACTTTTATAGAGTAATTGGGAACATAAGTCCGAAATGTTACAAGTTGTTACAAATGATGTTTCAAAGGGTTCAAAACCAAAAATCTAAACACTCTCTATTAAATTTCCAGAAGCAGCCTATGGTATTGAAGCACACGTGGATTTGAAAGGGTCAATTACAAGCACAAAAATGTAGTAAAGGAAAAATAAGAAATTGTACAAATTCACAGTTAGTTATTACTTTTAAAGAAACTAGTCAGATAGAGGATAAGTCAGTTACTTCATAAGAAGAAATCGATGACAAAGATAATATGATGAGGAATAAGGGAAGGTAATGATCTCATCAGTGTGGGTCTTTTTCTCGGGTATCTCAACACTCATCTTTATTTGTTTGGGTTTATGAACTTGATCGGTCTTATGAAGATGGAATTGAAGTAAGTGATGATATGTTGGCATGTGTATTGATTGGTGGTAAATTGTCATCTTAACGTGCTTATAATTCTTCCGCTGAACCTACTACTGATTTTTATGATCTTTATTCGCTAGGATTGATTGTGTTGAAGGCATTCTTAGTTTTGACAATGTTTTGTCCCAAGGGGGAGACATCAAATTGTTTATGGTGAATGTTCCATTTAGGAGGAGATTTTAAAGTATATGCATAACTATTTGTCGTGCTTTTTGGCGTCTTTTTATCCTAAGGGGTATAATGGATTTGTGCATTTGATGGTTATATGTCTAATTATCTCCTTTAGGGAGAGTTTTGACTATGTGACAAACAATGTCAAAAATGGGAAGATTGTTAAGATATATGGTATATATCTTATTATTTGGTTTTGGCATTTTTCGATAACTGAACATCTAAGATAATGTTGATGAGTTCAAAATTTAAATCTAAATTGATTGAATTTAAATCGGGCACAACTGGCTTGCTGGATTTTTGGATAATGATTCAATTGTGATAAAATTCTATCTTTAAGTGGGATATGTGAAGAAGATCACAATTTTTTTAAGAGGGCTGAAATGAAGTAATGGGATTTTAGACATATATATATCTACTCTTATATATAGCTACTTATATAAGTCATGGTGTAAATATCTACTTATGTTATTTTGACATAATTTTATAGATTGGACTTATCATGTATTTTTATTAATTGGAAAATCATAGCTAGTTAATAATCCTTGTTTAACTTGGATTCAAAAGCTATATGGATAATCTTCTAGTTGAGAAAGAATCTATCTTGGATTGAAGTCTAACTTAAAGGGAGTGTGATACATCACATGTGTGTGATGTTTGGGTGTACGGTTGGAAGTTTTGGGTTGACTATGCATTGATCAAATTTCGTTAACAGCTAAAGGTGTGTGGGTGACTTTTTGTTGGTTGGAAAAGATTAAAGTGATGTTTTTATGCTATTGAAAAATCCATCCTTCTGCTGCATTTTTATTGAGTTTCTGGAGTTACTCATAGTAGGGTAGTTCTAGTGCATTGTGTGTGTATTTTCTGGCCAAGAGATTCGCGACTTTGTAGTAACTTTGTAGGGTGTTACTTAAGCTGGATGTTTAGCTTTATGAAGTGACTCTTGAGTGGACTACTTTGTATGTTGTGTGTAACTACTGTTGTGGATTGCGTATTATGTGTGTAGTAGTGATTTGATTATGAGTTCTGCATGAATCTACCCATTGTTGTTGCAAAGACTTCCAAATTTTTTCCAGTGGAGTTGAACTTTTCGGAAATTGTTCTTTTCTTTTATCTCAAGTGTATTATTATTTTGTTCTTATTTAATTGATCATTTTAGTTGTTTATTTAATTGACTTCTATTAAAAATTGTTTAGAAAAATCCTCTGTTGAAGTTAGTACAAGACGGTCGTACTATTGAGTTTGAAATTCTTTCACGAGAAGTGAGGTTGAGAGATAGTGTCAAGAGTTGAGTGGTGTCGGCTCAGTAAAGCCTTAGGTAAATCTATTATACTTCGGTGAAAGTATTAAGTAGGGTGAGGGTTCCGCAGACATAGACAAAGTATGTTGAACTGCATTACCAAAATTTCAGTATTGATTTGTTTAATTTCGTATTTATTCTTTTTTTGTTTAGTATATAAAAATTAACAGTTGCTGATACAGTTACTTTATATCTAGTAACCGATAGATACAGTTACAAATAACTACGGCAGAATCTTACAAGTAACCGCGGTCAAATCGAAGAGTTTACGAAATTATTACCCTTTATGGTTTTTCACCAACTATAGACAAATAATACACCAAATGATCAGTTAAGCTATACCTTCAAACCCAACTTGCCAAGGGCATAAAGATTTTGAGAAATGGATAAAAAAAATCATGACTTACTGCCTCGGCTCTCGGAGACAACGAAAACAAGGAAGAACACCAAAAGAGCTGCCGCAAATTTGGCCATATCCTTTCTTTTTAAGGGAAATAACTGTACCTCTAGCAAGGAGTCATTCTTGTCACCTCCTAAGATATAGCGAAAGTTTGAGAAAAGGGACAAACTAGCAGGCCTAGAAAGCTACAAACATGTCTGACATCTCTATGCTTACTGTTTAAGTATTTCAGTACCTTCACATAGATTACAGCCAAAGAAGCTTAGGGTATAGAATTATTCTATAATGGCATCTACAAGACAGACAGTGGCGGGGATTCAAATGAACTGATTTGCTTGCATATGACAATGACGTAAGCTTTAAATATGTTTTAATATTCATGACAGATTCAGCGAGATAATTTTGTTAGCATTTCCTCTTTTTGTGAATTTGGTTATCCATCAATAATCTACTTATGCGTGTCATGCACCTGAAATGGCAAATTCATTTAATAACAGGGGGAAAGTTTAGTTTCAGCAAGATTATGACAGCTCAATGGGATATTAAGATCGCTTAACTATAATCATGAATAGACCTCTATTAATGGACTAGTAATACTTGATTTATTTTCTACTTTATTAATCAACAGACGTATGGGTATCCCTCAGTTAAATCACATATCCAATGCTAAAGCTTTAAGTTTAACTGTGTTTTTCGGTTATCATTGTCCTCAACTAACCATTCTACAAGAAATAAATTCTAAAAAAGCATATAAAATGAGAAGGTATTGAACAAAGCATAACTATCTGGTAATATATTTTTATAAAATAATATAAAAATTAAAGCTCTTAATAAATTACTTTCCTGTTTACTATAACAAAACAATTGTCTATATGTTAATTCTAGTGTAATAAATAAGAAAATATTTTTTGAGAAATTAAAGAATCGTTTTTATATAATAAAATATTATTTACTATGTTTTTAATAATATCGTGACATGTTATTTGTTATGTTCTTAATTCATGATATTGAACAATATGTTTTATATATAATGTATCAATATTTTTATTGGGAAAAATTTGCTTATTATTATAAAATTAAATTGTAGAAAAATATTATTAATTTAAAATGTAGAGCATTGTATATATAAAGTAAAATTATAGAAATTATACCAACAAAAAGAATATAACATAAAAAATGATCATTTGTTCCTATACAAGATACTAATGACATCTTGAATAATTATTATAGACAAAACAATAAATAAAGATATTACTTAACAAATTAGACTACGTTTAATGTACTAATAAAATGTTAAGATTACTAAATTATTTGAGCATAAACCTAACAACAACCAAGTATTTTCCATGTCCATAAACTTGTAATAATCCAAAAAGGATAGTTAAAATCAACTAAAAATATTGTGAGAGTATTGATACAATAAGTATTTGATTCTTATTAAAGCAAATACCACATAAGTTTACCATTCAAAACATAATCACTCATCCATTGCATCCTCATCCATTCTGTAATTTGAGAAAAATATTAAAATTAAATTATAGTACATACAAGAAGTGATAGAAAAAGTATAAGAGATAGAATTAATACCTTTCACTTTCCTCACAATTTTTATGATAATTTAGGTCAAGTAATCTTTTAAATAACATATTATTTTCTAATTTACCTCGAGTTTCTTATCCCCTGATTACTTTAGCTTGTAATGCAGTCTTAAGCTTGTTATTTTCCTTTTAAAGATGTTTAAAGATTGTTTTATATTTGAGGTTGAAACTTTTGGTTTAGGGCCATAACCAAGGCCTTTCATATAGCTGGAACAAGTACTAAATACTGTATCACAAATGTCTTCTGCACTGAGCTCATTTCCCCCAAACATAGACTTCTCTAATAACTTTTATATCTTATTGTAAAATTTAAAAAATAAAAAAATATTTATTCCACATAGTACTAACTACTACATTAATAAGTGAACAAACTTTTGTACTTACATAGTTATTTTTTGCTTCTTCTTGCACTCATCATTTACCTTCCTTATAGTAAATGACTTTATATAGTATGATCATATCACACTCTTGTCTATTTAGTGCTTTCTCACTTTATTTTATGAAAGCAGAAAACAAAGCACAATAAATAATTTAGTTTTTATTTATTTAAGTATAACTTGTAGATATAGATCTTATATGTTCATTTTAGACAACTACAAATAATTGTGACCCTTGATTATGAGTTGTTTTTAATTTTGATCCACTGATCCTTGCCTTCTCACAATTTTCCTAGATAAAAAATTTAACTTAGAAATTAAATTATTTACCAAGATTAATGCAAGTAAATGTGAAGGCAAAGAAAACAAACCTAAACTTTTGGTTTAGCCCAACAATCCCATAAACTATTCCAATTTTTCAGACATTTGTTTGAGAACATAACTTCATGCCTCCGTATCAGAAGAAAAAGATTTATAATACTTATGTAACTTGAGACAAAGATCCTTGCTCCTTTCTTTCAATAATGAAATAACACGGCTTAAAACATTTGGGTGCTTAATATGCACAATATTCAATTTCAACTATGAATAATAAGTTAAAATGTGATTAATCTTAAAATCACTGAAACAATATTGCATAAATTTAAATATTTAGTATAATTATCGTAACTTTTTACAAAGCATTTTCAAGCAAGTTGGCTTCCTTGAAGTCCTTAATATGTGTCAGACAAGGTAATTATGTTCTCACAATAATCCCTAAGTCACTTGACAATTTTGCATATTGGACCTTGTCTACAAGACGACCTTGCTAAGCATCAATCTATATTGATAATTTATAATTCATTGCAATATTCATTCATTATAATTTATAACCTCTAGTTTTACCTCGACCTTCTTTTCTAATACTAGCATTGAAAGTTGACAACAAAAAAATGATGGTAAGAAAATATTAGAATATATAAATATATATTTAAGCATAAGTTTAGTTGAAGGTGTTAAAAATTAACAAACCTGTGCTAGCAGCTTCATTATTGTTTGAGGCATAATAAAGTTATTGTGTATGACTTGAAGGTGGAATAATATTGTTTCTTTAATGTGGCAATGTACTAGAACAAGCTCTATAT
>JANIHY010000209.1:62148812-62161850 GCA_027479065.1 Erythroxylum brevipes | reverse complement strand
TTAAATTTCTGACATCAACTTATTGATTTGGTTGAGGTTGTACATCCATTTGTTCTACAATTTTTATAACATCCACCTTTATCCCTTTTTTCCTATTAGGTACTATTATATTGGATATCTATAAGAAAAAAATTACATAAATGTTGTTAACATTACAATAAAATAATAGAAAAAGGCCCTTTCATGATACATTCAATTATTATAATGAAGATATATTCAATCATGAATATTAATCACATTAGTAAGATAAATGTTACCAACATTACAATAAACTATAAAAAAGCACTTCTATGTCAGAAACAACCACCCTACTAAAGAGTGGCAAGGTTGCATATTATTGAACCTCCTCAAACTCAACATTTTAGTGAAATTTTTGCTAGGTTGTTATTGTCTTTATTAAAAAAGAACTTTTATGATACATTAACAATCAAGATACATTCAATCATTAACATTAATTGCATTAACAACTGAATTGTTATCAACATTATAATACGACAATAGAAAGAATACTTTCATGATACATTCAACTATCATAATTGATAGAAAATTATTTTTCTATATTTATATGCTCATATTTAATGTGTTTTGCTTATTATTTAAGATTTTTATAGTATTTTTGGTACTTAATTTATTTCAAGTGTGTTTTTAGTTGGTAATTGCGTTCGTAGACCAAGAGGAGATGTATTCAAGGGAAATGTGGCATGGAATGAAAGCATTGGAGCAATTGTTGACTTATACAGTCATGTACAATGACTGTGTAAGTCTCTATAAATGTGTAGAGCTTTAACAATACAATTCCCAAATGTGTGGAATTACACTCCCGTGTGTATTGACATACACGACCTTGTATATGCCCACGTAAGTCTTTATGACAATGTAAAGTTACAAATTTAGGTGTTTTTGGAGATATACAATCACCTATGTACACTGTCATGTAAGTAACAATTTATATCTGAGAAACCCTCATTTTTACTATAAAAAAGATATTATTAAAGGCTAAAAAGAAAGGAGGCAAATTAGAATCATTTTGGAGTAGTATGAAAAACAAAAGAGAGGCATTTCAAAATAAAGGATGAGGAAAACATGAAGATTACGTCACAAGATCTGATAGAGAGCATCCTTCAATCCAAATTGTAAGAAGATTCATTAGAGACAAAAGGGGGATTTAGAATATGGATTCTTTTATTTCTATTTGGTCTTCTGAATGTTTGTTATTGGATTTGTTTTCTATGTGTAGGAACTAAATTGTTTGGTGCCTAAGTGTGATGAATCCTAAGTTATGATAATAGTATGATATAATCGTTTATTTAATGTAGTTTCATTGATTAATTTATTATGATTCAATTATGGATTTTATTCTTAAACTAATATATCTAGAGTATTAGTCCAATATTTGATTTCATATGATTGAGATTGATAAATCCTTTCATGTGAATAAATCTATCATAATTGGAAGGTGTTGTAAGTAAACCTAGAGAAAGGCCAACATAAATCTTCTAAATCAAAGTCAAACCTAATAGTAAAATTCACGAATCCATATGTAATCTTACGGGTTTTATATAGAAAGAGATTTTGGTTAATCAATAGACAGTTAGTTGCTAGTTGTGAGAAAGATATTAACATAAGATAAGAATTGTCACAGTGCAATAATTAATAATTTAGTTGTAAGATAAATGGTTCATGTTTAAGATATCTTAAGGGGATTCATCACCTAAGTACTACTTATTTCATACTGAATAATTATAATATTTTCTTTATCTGAGATCATTATTGTGTTAACTTTTATTTAGTTTATTTTCTTTAATTTTGAAATAAACTCATAACCTAAATTGGTGGTTAGATAATTAAAAAAAGAGTTAGTACTAGTGCTTATAATCCTTGTGAGATCGACTCGTACTTACTAGTGCGAGCTAGCGCTATGTTGTGCATTTGCATTGAAAACTTATAAATTTTTATAATCACAAAATAAATCAATCAAGTTTTTGACACTTTTTCCAGGGCCTATAATATTATGAAAGCCTAGCTTTTGTTAATCTAACCATTTTTATTTTATTTTATTTTATGTTTGTTTTTAGTTTATTTTTATTTTATTGACTATTTGGTTTTCTTGTCTTTCACAGATCTTAAGGTTAGTTTATGATCTGATGTAATCCATCGAGCTTAGTAGATAAAGATCTAAATATTGAGAGAATAGCTCGTAAAAATATCCACAAAAAACATATTAGAGAGTTTGAGTTAGATCGCAAATAGAAGACTAAGAAGGTCATATTGATATTGAAGAGTCAAGAACCATGGCAAACTAACCAAGAACAATGTTTGATTATGGCAAACTAACCAAGAACAATGTTTGATTACGCTAGACCAAACTTAAAAGGAGCACAGATTGGCTATTAACACAAACAATTTGAAATTTTAGCCAAGTATCATTCAGATGGTGCAAAAATCTATTCAATTTGATAAGCTAATAGATAAGGATACAAATGTAGATATCTCAAATTTTCTAGAAATTTGTGATACATTCAAGATTAATGGTGTCGATGACAATGCAATAAGATTAAGATTATTCTTGTTTTCATTGAAGGGATAGGTGAAGCAATGGTTAAACTCTCTGGCCAAATCATCACTTATAACATGGGATCAAGTTCTAAAGAAGTTCCTTTTGAAGTACTTTCCACTAGCAAAGACTGTCAAGTTGAGCAATGATATTTCCTCCTATTCCCAGGCTTATTCAAAAGCATTATGTGACATATGGAAAAGGTTCAAGGAGATGTTAAGGAAATGCCCACATCATGGTTTACCAATATGGATGCAAATTTAGACCTTTTATAATATGCTAAATCAGATTGCAAGATAGACAATAAATGTAGTGGTTAGGGGTACTTTAACCAATAAGACACCAGAAGCAACCTATGACCTCATTAAAGGCATGGAAATGAACAACTACCATTGGTGTTCTTCTCAAGCAAGACTTAACAAACCAATGGGGATATATAAAGTTGATGCAGTAACATAATTGGTAAACCAAGATGAGGCTTTGAATGCAAAATTAGACGGATTGATTATGAGTCCACAATTTTAGGTTATACAATGTGAAGTGTGCAGGCTACGACATTCAGGACAAGATTGTCAAGCACTACACCCCAAACATGTGGATTATATGAGGAATGCGTCTAGACCTTATAACAATCTATATAGTAATACATACAATTCGGGATGGAGGAATCGCATTAATTTCTCTTGGGAGAATCAAGGGCAAGTAAGAAACAACCCTCCACCTGAATTTCTGCAACAACACCTTAAGCTAAGAAGTCAAATCTAGAAGATATGATGGCCAAATTTGTTCAAGAATCAGACATAAGACATTACAGAAAAGAGAATTCTATACTTAATTTGGAGATTCAAATCATTCGACTAGAAAAATATTATCTGAAAGATCACAGGGGAGTTTCTTAGTACCACTGATATAAATCCTAAGGAACATATGAAGGTAATCACCCTTAGGAGCGGAAAGGAAGTACAAGCTAATAGCAAGATCCAAAATGAGGAGGAGAATAACAAAAAGATTCGAGAGAAATCTAAAGATGTAATGCATCCTCCAAAAATTATGGAATTTTAGTCTAACATCTCATATCTAGAAAAGTTGAAGAAAGATCACACGGATGAGCTATTTGGTAAATTCCTTGAACTGTTTACACAACTTCATACAAACTTACCTTTTGTTGAAGCTCTTTTGCAGATGCTCAAGTACACAATTATCTTGAAGGAGTTACTATCTAAAAAGTGGAAGTTAGAGGAGTAAGTAAGGAATGCTCAACAATCCTGTGAAACAAATTACCTGAGAAACTTAAAGATCTAGGAAGTTTTACTATCCCTTATTTATTAGTAATTTTACAATAAAAAATGGTTTAGCTTATTTGGGGGCTAGCATTATTTAAGAAATTGAGATTAGAGGAACTCAAACCTATTAGGATGAGTATTCAATTGGCCAATAGATCTGTCAAATATCTTAGGGGTATCATTGAGGATATACTTGTTAAAATTGATAGGTTCATCTTACCAGTGGATTTTGTAGTACTTGATGTGGATGAAGATAAAGAAGTACATTTAATTCTAAGTCGACCCTTTCTAACTATAATTAGAGTCATAATTAACTATGGCAAACTGGTAATTAAGGTGGAAGAAGAAAAGATCACTTTTAAAATATTTAATGTCATGTGACACTCCTTTAAACATAATGATTTTTATTATTTTATTAATATTAATGATTATATAACTTTAAATATTATGTAGGAAAATTTTGTCCAACGATGTGTAAGAGTTGTCTATTATTCAAGGTGAGGATGAAGATAAGGCTAATAAGCCTCTTGTGAGAAAGAAAGAGTTTGAGGGGATTAAAAAAGATAAGGAGAAGAGGTTGAAACGCTCTTTTGAATAACCATTAGAGTTAGAGATGAAGAAAATTACTGATCATTTGGAATATGCATTTCTTGAAAAGGAGTCAAAATTGCCCATAATTATTTCATCAATTGTAGAAATGTACCAAAAAGAAAAATTGTTAAATGTGCTTAAGGAGCATAAGAGATCTATTGCTTGGAAGATCTCTAATATTAGAGGCATCAACCCATCTTTTTAAATGCACAAGATTATGATGGAGAAGAAGTTCAAACTAGTGGTACAACCCCAAAGGAGGTTGAATCCTATTCTGATGGAAGTGGTAAAGGCAGAGATAATTAAACTCCCAGATGCTAATGTGATTTACCTTGTTTTTAATAGTTCTTAAGTAAATCCTATGCAAGTTGTTCTAAAGAAGGGAGGAATCACAGTGGTACCCATTGACAAAAATGAGTTGATTCCTACAAGAATCGTCACTAGGTGGAAAGTATGCATCGATTATAGGGAGATAAATGGTGCAATAAGGAAAGATCACTTCCTTTTTCCTTTCATAGACCAAATGTTGGAATAGCTAGCTGGGTGCATGTACCATGATTTCTTGGATGGACTTTTGGGCTGCTTTCAAATTCCAATTACCCAGAACATCAAGAGAAAATAGTATTCATATGTCTTTATGGTATGTTCGCTTATAGGAGGTTGCCTTTTAAATTGTGCAATGCACTTGCTACATTTCAGAGGCGTATGAAGGTCATTTTTTATAATTTAGTCGAGAATATAATGGAGGTATTCATGGAATGTGAGAAAACAAATTCGGATATAAATTAGGAAAAATTATCATCTTATGATACAAGGGGCAAAGTTTTAGGCCATAAATTTCTCACACGAGTATTGAGGTAGATAAAGCAAAGATTGAAGTTATGGAAAAATTACCATCCCCTTCCTTGGTTAAGACTATAAGAAGTTTTTTAAGTCATTCGGACTTTTATAAAAGATTTATCAAGGATTTTTATAATATTAGTAAGCCATTAACCAACTTATTAGAGAAAGATATATCTTTTAAATTTACTCAAGAATGTTTAGATGCTTTAAACATTGTTAAGAAAAAATTGACGAATGCCCCAATTATGATTGCATAAGATTGGAATTCACCGTTTGAGATAATATGTGATGTTAGTGATTTTGAAACTTAAAAGTCCTAATTCAAACATTAATTGTATAAATAAACATAACCAAAATATAATACCCTATTTTATAAGGTTTATAGTAAGTTTAATTTGATGTACTTATGGTCTTGAAATTGAAATAATATTCAATAGCACAATTTTTATAATGATCAAGAATTCTCCATAAATAATTTATGCAATTATAAACAAGTTTAAGAAGAGAGATATTTTAAATAAAATTTTAAAAAGGGGTACAAAGTTTAAATTCTTACAAAATGAAGTCATAGATTTTTACGTGTAGAATTCAAAACTTGTTTATACGGAGTATTATGTTTTTAGTTAGTTTAATAATATCAAAAATAATATCAGGCATGAAAAAATTTCTGTAAGCTTCGAATAAGTTATAATATAATTTATACCCCCTAATATATCAATATTTTTATTATATGGTTAATTAATGTTTATTATTATTTCAAATATATTTCTAATTTGAAATCATATAAAACGAGAAAGATTGGTAATTACTAGGTCGATATTACTAATTTATCGATTAAGTCCTTCAATAATTAATAATTTAACAATTAAATCTTTTAAATTAAAACATGATTTATAAAGGAAGACACATGAGTTTTAATACAAATAACATTAATTTTAAAAGTTGATTTGGTACTTGTGTGGGGCAGTTACAGCGTTTGATAGGATATATTTTAAGTGATACCATAGATTTCGTGACCTCATGTCTTATTTTGTAATAAGATTAATATGTTGATGGGAGAAGTACTTAATTAACAAATATAAATGTTGGAAAGTTTAGTAATAATTGTATTCAATTTTACATGTATATAAGTTAAATGTATATAAGTTTTAGGCCTCCTTTTTACATCAATTAGCACCTATAAGCTAGCAATTGATAGATAACGTAAACTACTTAATAAGTAGTTTCTTATTGTGAATATCCATTTGATTTACCTGAAAAGAGCCCCAGAACATGAGTTATGTGAATAATAATTAGAGATAAAAGAAGACTGAATACAAGTTTTGTAAAGATTTTTAAAAAAAGCATCATTGACCATGATGAAATCGATTATGCTACCATAAAAAAATTTATCCTCCCATCTAAAATTGATCAGTATACTCAAAACAATGTCGTACAATTTTAATATCTTAACAAGTTAACAAAAAGAGCATAAACAAACAATTATTACTTCTCTTTGAACAATAATAAAATGTAATGAAACTTTACAAAAAAAGCAAGGGTTAATTATAATATAAATCTCAAACTGTACTCAATTTTGCAATACTAACTTGATCATTAAAAATTGACGCTAAAATGTCTCAACTTTTAATTTTGTTGCAAAAATATCCAATCGTTAAGTTTTCTATTAATGTCGTTGACATAGCAAACCACGTTGGAGTTTTTACACATGGCCTATTTTTTCCAACTCGTTTATTTAAAAATCAATTAATGTAAAAGTAAAAGTAAATTAAATTTAAACTTAATTAATTAAAAAAAAAACTAAATTGTATTCAACTATGGACTGTTTTCTTCATTCTTCGTTTTTCATATACAAGTCTCCTATCTTGCTATTGTGTGTGAATTCAAGATATAACTCTCCTCTTTTATGGTTGAAGATTCCCATTTCTAGAGAGTTACTCCTAAAGGTCCTAAGAAAATTAAATTTGGACTTTTGTCCTATGCTTTCATTTTAAAGAAGTTTTGTTTTTGGGATCTATTTTTGCCATTTTTTTATTTGTGTTTTAAGGAATATAATGGGGGTTGTATGTGGATTTGCAATCGTAACAACTAGAAATTTATGTAATTCTCGTAAGGTTCGTTTCAAGATTTTAGGTTCCTTGCTCTCTTTTTTTTCTAAAGTTGAGTGTTTTCGGATGTTAGGTTTTGTTTTTCTCTTTTATGTAATTACAGGGTTGATTGGAGGTGTTAGATTTGGTTAAATGATTCTGCTGTGTTGGTTCATCTGATTCATGAATTTGTTAATGTTATGCAATAGCTACTAATAAAATCGATCTTTTCGAAGTTTTCAGCTATTTTTTACCCAATGGTAGACTGTTTTTCTTTAATAGATCTTTTTAAATTATCTTTTCTGACCAATGAGCATACAACATATCAAATTGTTGATCTTTGGAACATAGTATTTGTTTTCACTATCACTCTCATGCTTGTTAGAAGATTTGCCATCACTGTCATACTCCCCTTCCTATTACAGTGCTTGTGATTATATTATTATCCATTGTATATTACTGTCATAATCCATTATTTTGTTCTTAATTTTCTCCTTCACATTTGTTTTGACTAGCTTGGCTAACTTCTTTAGTTGGATTCCTTGGTTCATTCAATTACTAAATATTTGCTCTTGGCATGCTTATGGCTCTCTTGCTTTCTCTCATAACCTCCTTGGCCTCCTTTCCAGCTTCTCAAAGCTTATCAAACTTCAAACATTTTCCTTGTCCCTTCCCTCATCTTCCTTCCTAACCTTCTTTCCTCTATTTTGAAATTAAACTTTTTTTTACCATTTTTGGAAATGACCATCGCTAATTTACTTTCTCCTAACAACTTTCATGCTTTAGCTCATTAGGTCACTATCCATAGTAAGCCTTTTAAAGGTCTTGAAGCACCTCAGGAGACCAATCCACCTTCCCCTAACCAAATCCTTGACCCAATTAGGAAGACATATAGTTAAGTTATAGACCATAGCTCACTGGTGGGATTACGTTCAGTTTTTAATATAAGTCCCAGTACACCTATTTTCCATTGTATATTATTCTATGGTTTACCCCTTTTAAAGGATGTTTTTTAAACTTTTTTCAATAATGTTTATTAATTCTTTTGTAAAAAAACATAATGCTTCTGTTATTCTTATTGCTCCAGCTAGGCTTTCAATTTTCCTTATAAGTTCTTGCAATTTTGATTTGTTGGAAACTAATAGTAAAAATCTTTGTAATGTAAATGTTGGTGAATTTTAAGTTTCTTTATAATGGGTTATTGGAAAGAAATGAAAACAACAAATATGTTAGAGGCATGTTGGTGTTGATGAACTTAGTATATTAGTACTAAAAAGAGTATCGGAAGATAAAGGTCATATAGTTGTATCTATGTTTTACAAATTTCCAGAAGAATCAATAAGGTGCTTGAAAGAGTTGAGTTTACATCATGATAAGGACATGTTGTCAATGCTTCAGTGCATGGAAGAATTGAAGAACTACAATGTTGAAATCTATTATGAGCATGGTTATGATAATAGTACAAGTGATGGTTAAGAAATTGATTCTGATTGACAATGAAAATGTGTTATTCCAAGTTCTAGTGGAACAAAATGATGAAGATTTTGTTCTTATGGTGATGA
This sequence comes from Erythroxylum brevipes, assembly GCA_027479065.1. NCBI lineage: Eukaryota > Viridiplantae > Streptophyta > Magnoliopsida > Malpighiales > Erythroxylaceae > Erythroxylum > Erythroxylum brevipes. The sequence continues at coordinate 62,152,930 of JANIHY010000209.1, read as the reverse complement.
TTGCATTTGAAAATGATATAAGTGATGATGAAGAATATGTCACTTCAAAAGCTAATGACAAGAAATATGGGAAGAAGGTTGGTAGTGGGTTTGAATGTCATGATGTTAAGGATGGGGTTGGAAGTAGTGGAAAATATAGTAATGAATAGCGAAATTATTCAACGGTTAGTGTAGTGAGTATAAGGACAGTGATGTTGAGGTTCAATCACCAACATATAGTGATGATGGTGGGTGCAAGGGCTCTGACAAGAGTAAGAAATATGTTGTTTTCTATCCAAAAGTAGAAATAAAAGAATTTCAATTTAAAGTTAGCATGAAGTTTAAGAGTGAGGTTTAGTTTAGGGAGGAAAAAAATTATACAATTACAAATGGATATGATGTTTCAATGATGAGATCAGGTGTGAGAATGGAAGCTATTTGTGATCCACACTATCCTTTTAGGGTTTATCGTAGTTGGATTGGAAATGAAAAAACCTTTGTAGTGAAGATATTAGAAAACAGGAATATTTGTAAGAAAGTGCAAAGAAACAAGCAAGCTGGTAAGAAGTGGATAGTAAATCAATTCTTACACAAGTTTAGGAGGAACCTGAATTGGCCAATTAGCGAGATGATAAATGATCTTCAAACCAAGTATGCATTGCAAGTGACTAAATCTTTATGTTATAGGGCTAAATGGGAAATTATTATGATGCCACAAGGATCCATGGAATGAAATTATGCAAAATTGTGGTCTTATGGACAAGAATTGCGACAAGTCGATAAAAAAGACCAATTCATCGTTCAAAATGAACTTGATAAAAATTATGTATAGCTAATGTTTAAGAGGTTTTAAGTGGGATTTAGTGCATTGAAGTATGGTTTCCTTGGTGGTTGTCGAAAAATAATAAGGCTTGATGGATGTTTTTTTGAAGACATTTCTTAGAGGTGCTTTATTAGCTAGAGTTGGGTACGGTGGAAACAATCAGATGTACCCTATATGTTGGATTGTGGTTGAGGAAGAGAATTACCAATCTTAGCATTGGTTTTTAATTCTTCTTGGTGATGGTCTAAACATTAGTGGAAATTCATGTACATTTGTAAGCAATAAAAAAAGTAAAAATTTTGATACCAATACTATTTATTAGTAAATGTGTTTTGAATTATTATATTGTACCTACATTATAATGTTTTCTTTTTCTTTTCTTCAAGGTTTAGTAGATGTATTAAAGAATCTCCTCCCAAAATTAAAGCATCAAAAATGCGCCAGACATGTGTATGCCAATTGGTTTAAATTGTATAAAAGTCACACATACAGGATTTTTTTTTTCAAGTAGTTAATTGCACAACATAAGTGGAATTTGATTAAATAATAGAGCAGTTGAAGAATGTATTAAAAAAGGCTTACGATGACTTCAAAGCAAGGAATCCTGACACTTTTGTGAAAGCATTTGTTAGCACAAGACCAAAGTATGAGATTGTTCATAAAAATATATCAGAGACATTTAATAAATTCATTTGAAGCATGATAAAAAGGTCTGATTAATACGCTAGAGGATATTCAAGTTGCTTTGATGACTTTAATTCATGAAAAAAGGGATGATGATCAAATCCATAGACAAATATGTCCAAAGGTGAGAAAGAAGATATAGATTGCACAATGGAAAGGAAGACACTATATCATTAGGGCAAACAAAAATTTGAAATTCAAAGTAACGCATTTTGCAAATAAGTTTATTGTTGATTTACAAGTAAAAATGTGTCAGTGTGGACTTTGGTATTTAACAAGAATCCCATGTAAGCATGTATTTGCTTATATGTCAAATCACAGGGAGGATATCGATGGGTATGTGAGCCAATCCTACAAAGGTAAGTGTTATTTGAAAAGTTATCAGTATGCCATAGAATCTATTAATAGTCCAAATTTTTAGTCGAAGACTAAAAACTTACAACCTATATTACTTAATTTGATTAAGAAGGTACCTAGAAGACCTAAGAAGGCTAGAAGAAGGAATAAAGATGAAGAATCACGAAATCCAAATAAGTTGAGCAAAGTTATAGTACTTATGAGATGTCAAAATTGTTTTAAAGTTTGTCACAATAAAAGAGAATGAAAAAGTAAGAATCAACTTTAGAGACATCAAGAAATTGTTAAGGTAATTGTATCCTAGTTTATAATTGTGTATATGATAAATATTCTTTAAATATCTAATCATTCACTTTAAATTCTATGTGTATATGATTTATAATGTAAAGAAAACCAGGAAGACCACCAAAAAATCTGATATCTACATCCAACATTGACAGTGGTCCAAGAAGAAAAGGTAGATAATCAGTATCTATAGGATCCAACACTACAATATCTATCTTATGAAGGGAGAATAGGGTGGTGAGTGAACACTCATTTTTAATTTTTTTCATCAACTTTTTAATAAATTATAAACATTTATGCATATACAGCCCGTCTAAGAATATGAAGTAACATTTGGAGAAATTAGTGGGAACACTTATTTTATAGTATGTTAACATTTGAAGAAGTTGGTGGTAGATTATTTGTTATTGTTTCCTAATTAGTCATAATATACTTTTTGTTTATAAATGTTTTATAGATAGGTGGAAGTCAATGTCAAGTGTTGGAAACAACTCAAGTTTTGAAAAATACAAATGCTCAAAAAATAGTTATAACCAAGAGAAGACAAAAATTAACGGCTAAGAAATCAACTCCAACAAAATCTCAAATTGATGATGGTCAATCAAGAGCAAAATAAGCCATACTTGAAAATTGTTTTATGAATTCAATATGTATTTCAACTGTGTTGTGATATGAATATAAATATGTATTTGAAACTTTGTTTTATGATTTGGATTAGATAGGGATGTTTGATTATATTGGACAATTTGCCTAAATATGCATAGAAATGTGAGACTATCTTGAATAATTGATTTGGATATGGATATTGGCCATTCTTAATTGACACACATTACATGTCCAATTTAATGGAAATCTCTTATGCTTTGCATTTTAAAGAAATTTTCCTTTAGAAGCCATCGTTTATGGATAAATTAACATTACTAGTGTGTCACAGAGCAAAGAAATGCCTAGCCAAAAAAATATAGTTATCATAATCATAACCTATATAAATATTGATAGTATTAACTTAAATGTACAAAAACAACATGTTTTAACTACTATAGATTTCTTAGGAGTACAATGATCTCTTATAATCAGATACAATGAGTGCAAATCATATACCTATAGGGGTCCATTAAATACAACTTCTTCCTATTCTGTTTTACTCTTTCATATATTGTTGCACTGCAGGTTCATATTAAAAAGCATTAGATACGCAGGATATATAGTCATATGGAACCTATAGAATAAAATTAAAATAAAATACCATAATTATGTCAAAATTTGAAATATTATGGATTAAAAAAACTTACCTCTTACGCACAACAATGTATCTTGCGGATAAAAGTTTTACCCTAACATACAGAAGATGTTTGGCAAAAGTTTTTTACAATAACAAAGGCTCAACTCTTTTACCAATACAATACACCTACAATTTGAATGATAAAATTAATATCATATAAGCTATAATTGAAATATTCATAACATAATGCATTAATAAAAAAATAAGGGCAATCCTCACATTTGTATTATTATATTAATAAAAATGTTGAACAATATTAGGCTTAGCATTTGATGTTCGTAGCTTATCTTATTATTATAATTGGGATAATTGTTGGGCCCGGGCCCCGGATCTTCGAATCCCGAGGCGGCCCCTCGGGTCGCGCCCGTGTCGATCGCCCCAAACCGCAGACCCGATCCCAACATTTAAACACAAACATCATTCGATACATACATACATACAATGTTATAACATACACAACTATAAATTTAAGGACCCCATAACCACGGGGATTTCATGCCATTGCAATACAAAGAACTTAAACAAGTATTCATGTCCATACAAAATACAGAGTAATGTGTAAATCCAAAATACATGAATTATGCTCCATGATAATATGCTCGGAGGGCCAACAAAATACAAACTTAAGATAAAGCTCCTAATTTGACTGAAGTTTCCGATGCCGCGCAAAGTCAACGATCGTCCTGATCTGCACCTGAGGAGGGAAAG
>JANIHY010000209.1:62091041-62107762 GCA_027479065.1 Erythroxylum brevipes | reverse complement strand
ACATAAGCGTACTATCGCCGATTAAAAGTAAGGGGGCGTTTGGTTTGAGCATATGGTTGATTATAGATATGGGTATAATAGTAAAAGGGGATATGAATAGATATGAAAAACAAAAAAATTGATGTTTAATTTGTAACTTAGGTTTCTGTCTTAATACTAATAATATTATTTGGTTTGTTACATCAATGAGAATAAAAGATAATATAATACTAAAAATAAAAATAATTTGCCTTTCATATGTTTATTGAGATTTCAGATTAAATTGAAGGATTTCAGAAAATATATCTAGAGGGGCAAAATAAAAAATTCATTCGTTTATGAGACACGATAAGGTAGGATGAAAGATCGTAAGGAATTGAGAGGTGATAAAGAAGTAAAGATGATGGTAGGATAAAGCGTGAGGGAAAAAAAAAACGTGATAAAAACTTATACTAGAATGAAAACTCGATATCCACCTCCTTGGTGAGTTTAGTAGATTCCCAAATGTCATAGAATAAATCTATTCCTCTGAAATTGAAAACTTCAAAGCAAACACTGTTTGTTACAATATTTCATTCATTCGTTCTCAAATTCTCAAACCAAACGTCCCTAAATTTGTGAAGAAGAAAAGGATAATTACGTCATTTACTTAGCTTTCATTAAATCATGAATTCATAATGACACGGCGATGTTCGTACACGCGCTGCTTTTGGCTTTCGCGATCGCAAATCACATGCGCATAGCTTCTCGTTCACGACGCCAAACCACCAGTTGGCTTCATTCCACGTCATCTCCCTCACATCTGGGCCCCCATACACCCTCTCCACATAAACCCTAAATTCACGTCAAATTCACCCCAGATACACCTCCAAACCCAACGCACCACATAAAAATCCTCCCCCGCATCCCACGGCCCTAAGTTCTCCCACGTGTCTACATCCAACCATCTCAACCGTCCGCGCCAGATCACCCGGTCAGTCTCTCGGGCATAAGATCTACAAGTGAACTAAAATCAGCGGTCCAGATCTTGCCCGTAAACATCACGGGCAGATCTGCTCGCCTTTAAGAAGAGAGCCTCGTCTCCTTTCCTCCTCGCTCTTGATCAGGGTAATCCCACACAAACCCTAACCCCTTTATTTACGCCTTTGCCCCTTGATGGTTTTTTGTTCGATCTGGCGCGTGGGTCAACTCCGGTACCCGATTAATGTTCTCGCTTGAATTGGGGAGGAGCTTGACTGGTGGACTACAGAGACGACGATGGCATCTGCCGTTTTAGCCAATCGGAACGAACCAGATTGGACCCAGCCACGCGCTAATTTCATGGGCAAAGCCCCTTTCTCTAACCCTAACCCTAACCCTAAATTTTCCAAGAAACGTCAGTTCCAGCAACACTTACACGACGTCGAAGAACCTCCTACCATAACTCAATCGGCGGCTTCGGACGACGCATCGTCGATAAACCACCACCGGAGAGCCAGCGACTTCAACACTGGCGGTTACGTCACGTTCAACGTCGCTAATTACTCGAAGAAAGAGTTGGTGGAGCTTAAGAATCGTTTGGTGGTCGAGCTTGAGCAGATTCGGGTGTTGAAAAGTCGGATTAACGCGTCAGAGTCCCAGATCCGCTCAGGATCCAATTTCACGAACGCTAGAAAACTAACCCCGAACATCAGCAAGAAGGTCTCGGGCAACAAAAGGCCGTTCCAAGCAACGAATTTTGGGACGGGCGTGAAGGGAACAAACCCTGAGAATGGTCAATTAATGAAGAAGTGTGGTCCAATTTTGACGAAATTGATGAAACACAAGCTAGGGTACATCTTCAATACGCCTGTGGATGTTGTGGGCTTGCAGCTTAATGATTACCACGATATAATTAAGAATCCGATGGATTTGGGTACGGTGAAATCGAAGTTGGGGAAGAATTTGTATGATTCCCCTTATGATTTCGCCGCAGACGTGAGATTAACTTTCAATAACGCGATGAGATATAACCCTAAGGGTCATGAAGTGTATGTTCTTGCCGAGCAGTTTCTTTCAAGATTTGAGGAATTATTCCGGCCACTTCGGGATAAAGTTGGGGACTTTGATGAAGGTTTTGAGGAAGAACATGTACAAGAGGTGCAAGCGAGTTCCTGGGATCATATTCCGAAGAAAGATAATCATGAAAATTCAATACAAGCTGTTGCGGCGAAATCTGAGCAAATTACGGCAAGTGGGTCGAATCAAATCCCTAAACAGCAGTCAAGCACGCAGTTGCCTGTGCGGACCCCTTCGCCGCCCATACGTGCCCCACCTGTGAAACCAGTGAAGCAGCCAAAGCCCAAAGCGAAAGATCCTAACAAGCGGGAGATGAGTCTTGAGGAGAAGCACAAATTAGGGCTTGGATTACAGAGTTTGCCTCAGGAGAAAATGGAACAAGTTGTACAGATAATAAGGAAGAGGAATGGACATTTGAGACAGGAAGGCGATGAGATTGAGCTTGATATTGAAGCTGTTGATACAGAGACACTCTGGGAGCTTGATCGCTTTGTTACTAATTACAAGAAAATGGCTAGCAAGATAAAGCGACAAGCTTTGATGGCTGTCAATAACAATGCGGCTGCTACTACTGCAAGTGAAGGCAATAAGGTAGCATATACGTTCATTACAACATTGTTTCTCTTTGTTCATTGGGCTGATACGAATTTTCAGATGTATTCAGTATTTTGGTGATCTTTTTGCTTGTGATAGGATGTGGCTGGGAACGATAGAACGGATGCTGCAACTGAGGCAAAGAAGCCCAAGAAAGGAGAGGCTGGGGATGAAGATGTGGATATTGGGGATGATATGCCAATGAGCAGCTTCCCACCTGTAGAGATTGAAAAAGACAACGGTCATGCCAGTAGCAGTTCTAGTAGCTCTAGTAGTTCAAGTGATGACTCGTCTTCCTCGAGCGGTGTGAACCAATCCTTCTCTAATGGTGTCGAGAATAATGAATTATGAATTACTCGAGGAAATGCTAATTATTACTGCTTGGGAATTTTGGTATGCAGATTCAGATTCGGGGAGCTCTTCAGGGAGTGATTCAGAAGATGCACATTCGTAGATCCTGGGAACTGAAGAATGAGCACAACGGCTTTACGACTTGGCTTAAGGTCTTCCAACTGCCTTGATTTTGGAAGTGGAATTTGTATCAAGGTGTGACTTGTCACCTCTGGTTGTTTGCTTTTAAGCCACCGGCATTGTGAAATATTTCAATCTGTTTCCGTTTTCTTTTTTGTACAGGGGAGGGTTCTCAATGTTCATTGTTTTGTTGGCTGCTTTTTGGTAGAGTTGGAAGTGCAGAGGGGGCGGAAGTGTAAAAAAACAAAAACTCGTCTTTGAAGAGAGAACTGAATCCGTGTTTTAGGTTAGGAAGACAGAATGACAAGGTCAATTAGGTGGTTAATGATAGAAAGAAAGATCAAATGGTGGAATTACCCTGTAGTGTACACATTACAACAGTAATACATTGTTTTTAGCTTCATTGGATCCACTCCACTTACCTCGAAAACTTCAAAAAGTAATATGAATAAATCCAAGAAATTCTCAAGCTCGCTACAAACACAAAGTAACCCTCTGGTGGGTATGGCCTGCCTGGCTTGATTTCTTCCATCTACAGCCGTCGGATCTTGGCTTTGTGCAATTTTTTTATGTCATGCTCACTAGTCACTACCCCAGCGCATGCATGCGGGAGTTGCAGGCCTGTAGGTAGAACCCTTTCTTTTGGCTCTACAGACATGTGAGGGGACATTGGCACTGGACTTCGCAGCAATTTTTTAAGTGCTTGTAATGGAGACATGTAATGTACCGTGTATTTATATGACATCTACCACAAGTAATCTATCAATTCACTTCATGGGAGAACTTGTGCTTGAGGGGCAACCATAACATAGATTGTAAAAGCCTGTAGACATTCAAGTTAAAACGCCTAACTAATAACTGGACCCTGGTCAAAAATTGAAGATGCATCTGCAAGAAGTTACTCCGTATAACAATGCACTCATGTGGACTTCAGATTCAAAAATTGCTTTCCGAACTGGGATTCACAAGCAGCTACAGCCTCCGGGTCGTCCAAGTGTTTTTAGAAAGGACTTATTCAAAGATTTGGTTGAGATCATCTGGAAGACTTTTCCACAAAATTTAAGCACAGCAATTCGCCTTGCTTTCTTTTCTGTCATATTTGTCACTACAACCGTTACTAGATGACCAATTCTTTGTACATAATTTCTCAAATTCTCTTCTGATGCAAAGTGGCTCCTTCTCATCAGTGCCAGAAGAAACCAACAATTTCAATACTTCCAACACCAGATCAAGCGATTCAACCTGCCGGAATTCTGACTTTGTACTGCAACATTTTTCCAAAAGAAAGTCAAGAAAAATTGCGCCTAACCCATGGTCTTCTGCCAAATATTTCTTTCAAAAATTCAGATTTTATCTGAGACCTTTTACTTTCAAAATATTCCATCAAAACGGTTTTAAATATGTCAAGAATTCTCCGTGATTCGGACTCGGAAAAGTGTCTGCCATCAACAATTTTCAGAAGCCAAAAGGTCGAGTTCTGACCAAGGGAACTAATCATTTTGTGTCGATTTAATGAAACAGACTGCTTCTTCTTAGATGGAGTATGTGCAGTTTTTTTTTTTCTCTTCTCTTGAAAGGTTTTGACGCCAATTTTAGGCTTTTTTCCAACAAAGTTTCGAGAGTGGATAGCTGCACCCTTTCATCACTTGGAAAATCCTTCACCTTAGAAATCTTTGTTTGCAGAATTCCCCATATTCGCTGTCCAAGCTGCTCACTGACCTCCATAGTATGTGGATTTACAAATGCCTGTGCCAGGTTGGAGTACAATGTAAGAACTTGGGGGTCACCTGTTGAACACAAAGCATAAATATTGAAAGAAACTCAGAAATAGCAAAGCAGCCAACTTCTGAGAATATAATTTTCTGGAAAGGAAAAAATGAATAACATAGTTCTGCCAATTAAAACAAGGGATTCTCTTAAGAATGTCGGGAAATGGACATTTACCAATCCAACCTCCTCAAAAAATTATAAAATCCCTAACATTGTTTCTAATTTTACACCTGAAAATCAGACGTCACCACACATATGGAAACTGAAACAAAAAGGTACTTGCCTGGTTTTTCTTGCAAGGAAATTTCCAGCAGTGAAAGAACACGAATTTTGAAGAGAACAAGTTGAGATTGAGCAGTTTCATTGCCAGCCTGATTCTTTTTTTCTGTTTGAAAATCTGCGCAAGGTAAGAGTCCATGCGGAACATTGCATCATCATCCATTCCTTCATCAGAATCATACATATCTTCTGACAGTTCTTTACCAGCTTCCTCAACTTCACCTACTGCCTCAGAATCATCCATGTCAGCATCACCCTCTTGGTCACCATCACCAATTTCCCCTGACTCAGATTCATCGATATCTTCATCTTCTTCAATTCCAAGAAAATCTTCATCATCATTATCATCTTTCTTCAGTATTTGCTCTATGATGTCTAACTGGTTTTAGCTCTTTCTTAACGACATGTAGCATTCGAATAAGACCATCATTTGTCACTTCCCGAACAAAAGACTTGAAAACCTAGCAAGATTAATTATGGCTACATAAAAATCTAATGGAACATTAATTGGAAGATGAATGGGAACTTTTGTTGGCGTCCTAGCAAGCCAACTGATTCAGTTTTAAGTAGAGAACACAACATGTGGGCTGATGCTCAAACCTAATTAGAGCTGCATGAAAAGCTTTTAACTACAAATTACAAGATGATTATGCACCCAGGAATAACCAAATTGTAAAGTCAAGTTGAAATTGACTAGACATAGAAATGATACGGATACACACACATACAGGGAAACTAAACTTTCAACGTTGCAAATACCTGCTCAATAGCAAACCGAACGGGGGCTGGTGACAGTGGAAGCAATGAAAGTAGTGTATCCAGAAGCACATCTATAAACTGAGAATTTGTATCATTATCCAACTCTTCATCTAAGTCCTCGATAAAACCTGAGGACTCATAGCCTTTCTTACACAATATAATAAGCTCAGACACAGCTTCAGAAAATTCTTCAGGTTGAAGTAGCATTTGGAGAAGTAACTGGATCAGCAAGCATCTGATAGAATGTGCTCTATGTAAATCAGGAACAGCCTCAAGACTCCTCTCCTGCCACAATCAAACCTTCAGAAAGTTTGACAATTCTAACAGGAATAAGCAAACTATAAATCACAATTGAGATCAATAAAAACAAGCAACAAGTTTCAACAATGGCTAACTAATCACATAAATATTAAGATTAATTTGCAATCCCCAATAATGAATCCCACAAAATGCTCTCTCCATCACATGTTTGAGTGCATATAGTTCCGAGATACAATAATGCCTAAATATTGCAGGCATGAGAAGCTGGGACAAACTAAATAATGCATTCAGAGAATCTACATCTGAAGATGCCAAAATGAGTATTGATTATATTACCAGTTTGTAGAGCCAAATTTCCGGTTTTTGCAATCTTTTGAATGCCTTTTCATCCTCATCACTCAAAGGCCTAAAGAGAGAAACTGAAGGAATGTTATGCAATTTGTTGATGAACCGCATGAAATATGAGCCAACATCATTAGCATCATGTATCCCTGCATGAAGACATGATACCTTCAACTTTTGGGCACTAGCCAGCAATGATTGGATCTGCTCAATACATATCCTGCAGATTGCAGTTGAGGCAGCAGCTTTTGGCCATCTAAACTTCTCCTGTAGTTCAAAAGATGTCACTTCCAAACCAAGAGAAGCATAGAAGAGACCTTGAACAGCTAGAAACTTCAGAATTTCCTTTCGCACCCGAAACTTTGCTTCAGGATCCAGGTTCAAATATTTCAAAATGCTTGGGAGTGATTCAACAATCCAAGTTTTCAAGAAATCTGAATTCCCGATAGCACCAACTGAACCCTTGTCCTCAATTAAACCAATCTCTGAATTGTCATCAGTAGTTTGACTCTGATCCGAACGTTCATCTATCATCTGACTACCATTCACAAATAAATTCATTAACTCCTGAATAGCATGCAGCCAGATTCTGTGCTAACTTCTGCCAATAAAGATTTTACAGTCTTTGTCCTTGTGATGAAATTGAATTTCCCATTACTGTGTTTTTGTAAAACTACTACAAGAGCAACCTGTCTCATCACGTCATTTCCTACCCAATCCGACAATTCTTTAAGAAAATGCTGCACAACTTTATATAGCCAAGAGTCCTTTGTTGAAAGAACATCCATCAGACACTGTACAAGTTTGTAAGACATAAGATAAGAAAGAAATGATGTGGGTAATTTTGGGAGAAGAAGTAGCAATATATCAAATGCCAAGTGCTTGCGATTGTGAGATGATTGAAGAAGAGATCCCTCTAGGACAACTTCACAAAAGGACTGGATATTATTTGAAACTTCTTCCTTAAATGAATTAGACTTCCAACTTTTCTTGTGCTTCTTTTGATTACTACAAGCTGACACTATGTCTTCACCTTGTAAAATTGTGTCATGCAAAAGAATGTTTACCAGGACCCACCATAAACTGTGAACTCGAGGCTGGCAGAATGTAGATTCCTGCCAATATTAACATTAAAAATGACAAACACTATCATGCATTCAGTCTTGATACAGTTAAAAACTTGACAAATTGATGCCTTAAAAACATACCTTGAAGCAATTTGCAAGAGAGAACAAATGGTCAGGAGAAAAAAATTTACTTGGGCTGAAAGGATATGGTAATATGTTTCCAAACATAACAATGTCAACAGAAACCTTCTCCCTGACTTTCAAAGCTAAAAGCAAAGTATCAGGATTCCCAACAGCAGTGGCGCCTTCAATCCATTCACGCAGCTGTGGAGCTTCAAGTACATGACTAACCACAGCTTCACTTGGCAACTACAATCATAAAGCACATAACATACAGAAATAGTAAAGCAATCATATAAAATAAATCGTAAATTGTTGTGTTTAAATTTGTGCAACAACAAAAAGAAGTGAAAAGAACACCAAAAGTCTTCATGGAAGCATCAAAAAGAAAAGAAAAAATTTGCATGAGAGAGGTACAAAGACTGCTCCTCATAGAAAGTTATTAATCCGAAAATGATATGCAAGTTGAAACAATTTACATCCATGAACTGTTTATATCATTTAGATTAATATGCAATTACAGCAAAATAATGAATGATGCAAAGAAAATTATAGTATCTACTCACTGTATAATATTTGAAAAATTAAAAGTAGAAAACAAAATAGCTGCGAGTGCCTACAATCACTTCTTAAATTACAAATGTAACCACGAGCCACTAGGCAAGAAATTCACTCATAATACAGATGCCTACCTGCCCCACAATGCAGGCAATAAAGGCTTCAAAACCCTTGCTATCCACTCACCATTCAAAGAGAAAAGGAATAACAATGTAAAAACAAGACCAATCCTTTCTCATTTCCACCGTTAATATTTTGGAAGATGGAAGTATTCACCCCAACAGAACTAGCACAAGTAAAATATTAACAGAAACCTATTGAAACAATGAATAAAGCAACACCAATAAAAGTAGCATCACAAAACACTCTGCTTGTATGGTCAAATAATCGGCATTAATTTTGAATAAAGAGCACCATATGAAGCATCATAGTTAAACTTGCTTCCATTTACGTAAATGATATAACTTTTAAACCAACTCTAAAATAACTGCAATAGCAGGTTCTTGCAAATGTCGCTTCTTTGCTGCAAGGGATATAAGAAAGCTGGTGAATTCCTTAATCAAGGATGAATTTTGATCAAAAACCCACTCTTCAGTAAGTCTCCCTGAGCGGGCAATGGCACCATAAGCAAATAAGTGACCCAAAAGACAATCCCTTACTTCCTGCAGCGTTATAGGAAGACTGCAACAATTTTATCAGAAGAAAGAGCAACTAAATACATTAATAAAATCCTCACCCACCTGACCCTTCATTGATGAAGAGACATCTAACAACTCAACTATCAGCTTCAATAGAGAGTCCAAACTGATGTTAGAAATTGTACCAATTAATGCAGTCAAACCTACTGCAAACCCTTGTCTTGCACACTGTAAAAGAACAAAGATTGTTTATTAAACAGAAAATAGTTAACAATAAACTATATAAAGCTCTAGTACATATAAAGCTTTAGTAATTCTATCTACATGTTTAGACAATCTAGATATTTGAAAAGAAATCATAAAGCATCAAACAATAAGTTCAATTCATCAAAAGTTGGAGTATATTTCAAACATATCCAAAGATGTGGTCTCAAGTGAAACAATTCATAAGTGTTAGAGCAAATTAAACTGCAGAACAACAAAAATGAACAACCAGAATTGATGTATTCGGAACATAAAAACGTGCTACAATGCGATACCAATAGCAACTTGGCCCAAATCAGTTAACATTAATAATCAAAATTTAGAAGTCAAATTAACCAGAATGAGACAGCGGAACATAAAGCATTCAAAAGTCCATAATTGAATCTTATGCTTCTTCTTTCCATGAAACAACTTGGACAAATTATAGAACATAAATTTTAACAAGAATTTTCAATATCAAGAACGTAAATAGAATCAGATGAATCATACCTCCCTTGATGATGACACTCCACGTATGAGCCTCCGCAAAGCATATCTCAAAGAAGGGGCACAGTCATGGAACCCATCGTCTTTTTCAGCTTCCAATTTCAATCCACCCCCAACCAATTCCTTGTTCTCCACCATATCAAATGCCTTCTGAACTTCAGTCAACTCCCATACCAACCTCTCCACTGCAGCCCCTAGAACAGAAACATCTGCAGATGCTAAGTCTTTGAAAACGTAATATGGAACGCAGGCATCTCATTACTTGAAGAAGCCACAGCCTGTGCTTTAGTCTCACTAATACTCAATCTTATATTACTTTCTTTCAATCTCAATCCTTGTTCATCCTCAATAGCAACTCGGTGGCGCTCTTTGTCCAATGCTTTCCTCTTCTTCCTTCTTTCCATAGGCTTCATTGAACTAGAGGTAGCTAAAGAAGTGCCTGGTGTGGCACTACCATCATGATGGCCACCAACAATTTCAACCTCTTTTCTCTCATCCTTCTTCAATTTCTTAATGGGGTTGGAATTCACCTTATCATTATCAGTTTCTAGCAAATTTTCAACTTGATAATTCACAGAATCCGAGTTTCCTTTATTGGTGCTCATTTAATCCAACAAATTCTCCTGTACAACAAAAATTGTGATAATAAGCGACAAAACCAACCAAAACCACTTTCAAGGATGCTAAAACTCGTCCAAATCGGTAATATCAAAACAAACTATTAAAACTTTTTAAGAATCAAAACATTATGATGAATGAATTAAAAGAAACAAAAGGACATACTGAAAAAACAATTTTCCTGCGAAGTTCGTTGGGAGAAACCGTTAAACAGAGGGGGATTGGTAGTTTGTGAAATTATAGGCGCGGAGGACTCCATATTTAAATCCAAAAAACCCTACAAAAAAAATAAAAGAAATTAGGGGAAGAAACAGATATAGAAGACAGGCTTAACAGAAGGGTTCAAGGAATACCCTAAAGCCCAACCCTACACGAGCTCTTGTCCAAAGCTCACCCCACTTAACACATATGTAATATGTTAATTTCAAATTTATGGACCAAATATAATGTTGGAAAATAGTATAATTTAGATAATATTATGTAATATGTTAATTTCAATTTTATGGACCAAATATAATGTTGGAAAATAGTATAGTTTAGATAATACTATTCAATTAAATTAAAGTGTATTGATAGGGTTCGGATGTGCAGCGAGCAACTTGTAAGACTAAAACGTTGCCAAAATTAAACACTATTTAATATTTTAAATATAACTTTTGATAAGAACTTTCTAGAATGTATAATTGATTAATTATACATTTTGTAACAGTAACTAGTAAGTTGTAGTATATATCAATTGAGCTTTCTAGATTTTATAATTGATTAATTTAGTGATCTTTATTATTAATATTTGTAGTTTATAACTTTTCTAGTGATTATAATCATTGAAATTTAGATAATGTTACAGAGAGCACCACTTTTAAATAAAAATTTAAAAAAATCCAACTAAACCCAGCGTAGCTTGACCCAATGTCAATAGACTTGTCCTGAATTAATCAAGCTTCGGGTCGAGCTTGGACTCAAATTACTTAGCTTGGCTTGATAAAAAAAAGTCCAAAATTTTTATATAAAATGATATCGTTTTTAATTTTTTTAAAATAAAAATATATTTAATCGAACTTGATTTAGCTTCGCCTTGCCTAAGCTTGATTGGTCTTAGGCTCGACCCTAAAACCTCGAGCTTAGACTCCAACCCAATCCATTTCATGGCCAACCCTCCTTATAAGTTATGATGGATTTTAGAATTTTATGATATTGTTAGTTTTAGTGAATTTAAGCATATTTATTGAGGTGTGTAATTGGGTCATAATTGACATATAATTATATGCACGTATAGAATGTGTTTTGTAATATTGAGGAGTAGGATACCCAATCTAAACTAAATAGGTTGGTTTCTTGTTGATTGGGCTTTAGGCGTAGCAAAACTTGGAGGTGCAATTTGAAAGACCTGACTGACTTGAACGCTTCCATAAAAATGACATCATTTTCGTAAGACAATGTCGGTTTGATGTTGACCTTGTTAAGTTCGAGCTATAGGCATTAGTTTTCGAGTTGGATCAAGCTAACAATGGGCCTAACTCATTACATCCCTAATTGAGGAAACATCTTATATATGGTTGCATTTAATATAAAGTGTACTAATAGGAATGAATAACAACCTAATAACTAATAGGAACTAGTTAGCATATCTCTTCATTATATATCTTCACATATACTCTCTTATTCATGTATATCCTCATAGATACTTCATTATTCAGTTAGTTACAACAACACTGTAACTCTTTTGTATATATTTCATTGTACATCTCATAATATGCAAGGTCATTTACTGAGATATTCCAGTATCCTTTCATGGTATCAGAGCTCTAAATAGTTCACAGCTTTGTTCCCTTCGATCCAAACATTTGTCGAGTTTTTTTTTCACTCGCGAAGTTTGTCGAGTTTCCTCACTCGAGAATTCAGTTGCACCTGCCGAATTAGTCACTCGAGAATCTGTCCAACAACACCAAATGGCACAAGACAATTCCTCTTCGTCCACTAAACTTAATGTCGCATAAAATAACACTGTAGTGATCATTAATCCGGAACTAACACCAGATGTGAAGCTTCACGATGCAAATTATCCTTCTTGGAAGGCGCTGATGCTATCACTCTTCGTCAGATATGGAGTTGAAGGTTTTATTGATGGCACTTATCCCTGTCCAGCCAACACTTAGGAGGATTAGAAATATTGGATTCGTTAAGATCGATTTCTAATTCATGCCCTCATGTCTTTTGTGGCACTCTCCGTTATTACGATGCTTCAAAGTGTCAAGACTTCTCATGACGGCTAGTAGCTTCTAGCGAAATCATATGTGGGAAAATCAAGTGCTCGTCTCCTATCACTCAAAGAACGATCGCTGACAATTCAAAAAGGAGACGCAACCGTGGCAGATTTCTAGAAACGGATCCATGAATTAGCTGATGAAATTGTAGTAATTTCCTCTCTGATTGATGACTCATATTTGGTTTTGCAGGCTTTGAATGGGTTGTCCATTGAATTCAAGGAGATTAGCGTGACTTACGTGCTCGGGAAACTGTGATCAGCTTCGATGAATTATATAATAAGTTGGTCGATTTTGAGTCCTTCCTAGCAAGGCAACATCGTGTAGCTGAGACTCAGGCGCTACCCAATACAAACCTAATGCATTGTGGGCACGCAGGCAGGCTGCCAGGCATCAATAGTCTTCTCGTGGACGCCCAGCTCCTCAGCATCAGTCTCGGACTTTTCCTGCAGCTTCATCTCACCCAGGCAACACCACCTTTCCACGCCCTGCACTTGCTTCTCCACGCCCAGCAGATCTGGGGACACTAATATGTCAATATTGTGAATGCCTGGGGCATTTGACAAAGACATGTTAGGAGCTTCATGGCCGGCCTGCATGGTTTTGAAGAGACCCCTCTGTTCATCTAACTAGTGGTGGCAACGGGACTACAAATAGTTCGCAATGGGTTCTCAACTCCAACACGACTAATCACGTGTCAAACCAATTGCAAAACTTATCCATTCACACTCCATATAATGGTGATGACGACCTACAAGTTGGAGATGGCTACTCATTACCAATTGACAATATCGGTAGTTTCCATTTACATACCAATTCTTGACCTTTACTGTGTGATAAAGTGCTTCATGTACCACTTATTGATAAAAATTTAATTTCCGCTAAAAGGCCTTGCATTATGAATAATGTTTCTATTGACTTGTTTCCAAATTCATTTCGAGTAAAGGACTTATAGACGTGGGTGGTACTGTTTACAGGGGTGTGCCACAGTGACCTCTACAATTTCACTCTCCCTACCACTCGGTCAAAGGCATTTCACACACAGCTCTCCAAACCAGGGATTCTTTACCACATCCTTGGTCATCTGTCTGACAAAGTCTTTCAGTTTCTTAGGTCTCAAAATAAAGTTATGTATAGTTCAGCTTCGTTTGTTTGTGTCTCATGTTACCTTTTTCACGTCAACATTTATCTAGTAACAAACCTTTGGAAATTTTATTCTCTGATGTTTGGGATCCTGCTCCAGTTACTTCGTTTGATGGCTATCGCTATGATGTGCTATTTGTTGATCACTAATCTAAATACACGTGGCTTTATCCGATCAAAGAAAAATCTGATGTCTCAATAGTTTTCCAGAATTTTCGTCTAGTTGTTGAATTTTTTTTTCAAACATCAATCATTACCCTATACACAGACAATGGTGGCGAGTATCCTAAACTCAAACCCTTTCTTTAAACCTATGGTATCAACCATCAAACCACTCCACCTCATACCCTAGAGCTCAACGATGCTTCTGAGCGACGCCATCGTCATATCATTGAAACCACTAGAGCTCTTTTTCATCAAAGCAACCTCCCTCCCATTTTTCGGTCTCATGTTGCCCTAACCTCTGCCTACCTCATCAATCATACACCCACTCCTACCCTAAACATGAAGACTCCCTTTGAGATGCCCTTCTGTCAACCTTTGACATATGATCATCTTCATTTATTTGGGTGTTTTTGTTTCCTTTGGCTTCGATCGTACACCATTGATAAACTTCAAAATCGATCTATTCCATGTGTCTTTCTTGGTTACTTTAGATCTCAATTTGCATATTTTTGCCTTGACCCCAAAACCAATAAGATCTACACCTCTCGGCATGTCACCTTTGTTGAAAACCAGTTTTCGTATGAGAACTTCATCTAATCCAATCCTTCTAGTTCCAATGATAGCATCCCACCCACCATTCCTACGCATAAACTTCTTCCCTTGGCACACTCCCCGACAGCGATGACTGCTTCTGTGGAACCTTCATCTCTGCCTATTTCACAACCTTCTGCAGTTCCAACAGAATCCCCTCAATTGCAAAACCCCACACCACCTATCCTTCCATCAAACACTCACCCAATGACCACTCGGGATAAAAACAACATCCGCAAACCTAAAATATATGCCATCTCTAAACACCCCTTGCCTCCTAGTGATGAACCTAAAACCATAACTCATGCTTTACAAATACCCCATTGGTGTGAGTCAGCCTTTACAGAATACAATGCTTTAATCAATAATGGGACATGGACACTTGTCCCTGCGGAAGAGGCTCAGAATGTGGTCGGCTGCATGTGGATTTTTTGTGTTAAACAAAATTATGATGGCTTTATAACAAGGTATAAATCTTGTCTAGTTTCTAAAGGTTTTAGTCAATGTCATGGTGTTGATTATACCAAAACTTTCTCACTTGTTGCTAAGCATCAAACGATCAAAGTTGTTCTTACTTTGGCTCTTGCCAACTCTTGGCCACTTCATCAAATGGATGTCAATAATGCCTTTCTCCAAGGCGATATGTCTGAAATGGTATTCATGAGACAACCACCTGGTTTTGTGCATCCTGATTATCCTAAGCATGTATGCAAACTACGGAAGGCTATCAATGGTCTAAAGCAAGCTCCTCTGGCATGGTACTAAGAACTCTGCAAGTTTTTACTTGAATATGGCTTTGTCAATAGCACCAGTGATTCCTCTATGTTCATACTTCACCGTGGTTCTATGGACATGTATTTTTTGGTATATGCTGATGATCTATTACTCACCGAAAACTCACGACATGACCTGGATTGTTGTATCTCAAACATTTCTCGGCACTTTTCCTTGAAGAATATGGGGAATCCCACTTACTTTCTAGGGATCGAGCTGATTCCAAATCCCAATGGGCTCTTTCTATCACAACAACGGTATATCCATGACATTCTTACCAAGTTCGATATGGCTGACTTGTATCACCCCATTCCCATAAGACCCTAACCCGACATCGATGAGTGATGATCCAATCTGTGCCTCGCGAGGGTAGCGTGCTAGGACACTCACTTAGTCAAAAATCAGTATAATTTTTTTTCCACACTCAAATATATTATGTGGAATTCAATCATCACGTAGGGCCCACTTTATTACATAAACATTTCCAATAGTCATTTAGGCCCTTTCACAAATATAATACACTTGAATAATTTCAAAATACCAATTTATACAAAAAGTTGTAGAATATACAATTCAATACAAAAATCGAGAAATATAATGCAAATGCAAACTGATCCCGACCTCTATCATTCATTTGAATGATGTAGGGATACTCCCGTTGGCCTAATGGGGCATTTTTTTTATCCTGAAAAATATTTATAAATTTTATGTGAGTTTTGTGAACTCAATGAATGATTATCATCGATGGCTCACCCAGTCACATAACACATAATTCACAATATTTCATATCCAATATAATTTAATCATTCATATTATGCATATGCAGTGCATATGAGACTCACTTTTCATTTGTTATTTTGTTGTGACCGAGTGCCTAACTGTCCCATATAGGGCTTATTAATAACTATCCCATATAGGGCTCATTGATAATTGTCCTATATAGGGCTCATTAAACGTTGAGCCTGAGGCTCTGATTCACTTTTGAGCTCGAACCTCATTTTTGCTCGTCGAACTTTAAGCTCTGATCGGTGGCTACTCTGGTCACAACAGCCATTATGTTTCATGAAATGAAATGCATCACTCATATTTGCATGCCCTTATTCAATCATATTCGTTTATCATCAGACCAGAGTCCAGCATTCAACATATAGTTGAGAATTCACACTTTCACTTGCATGCGATTACACATTCTGAAAACACTTAGCAATCACTTCAATACACTTAGTTCATCCAATTCACATTCACGTAGCACTTCAATATCCAAGTCATCCATCACAATCATCGGACCTCCAGTATGGAAACCAATATAATCAATCACATTTACAAATCATTCAATGGTCAAATAATACAAGAATTCAAATAACAAACAATGAAGTGAGACCATCTCGGTCTACTCACAGTACGCTCCAAAAATAGCATTTGCTTCCAAATTCTGGATACGCCTATATGCAGATGTTCAACCTGCACAACACAATTTATGCAATACACAATTCACACCCGTTACAAAACTCATTTATGCCTAAATAATTATATGGGCTATG
>JANIHY010000209.1:62027017-62046828 GCA_027479065.1 Erythroxylum brevipes | reverse complement strand
TACTAATTTTATTGAAGAAATTATCTCAATTGGAGGGTGAAATTATAAGCAAGAAGAAAATTATAAATATATTTTTTTTTGTACTTGGTTTGATTTTAAATGAGAATTATACTTTTTTATGTGATGAGAAAACCTCAAACGTATGAATAAAGAAAACACGGATCCCTATTGAATTAATAGGGTCCACTGGAGAAGACCGTAGCCATGCGCATAATAATCAAACCTATGGTGTCAGTCAAAATAGAAAGTAGGGGATAAAAAGTCTTAATTTGACTAAAGATGGATCACAAATGGAAGGTAGGCGATAAGGCTATTTGCCTATTTCCAAGAAGAAGTGTGCCACCAGATCTAGAAGCATATGTACTCGTATCAAAAGGCGACGTGAAAATGAAATACTAAAATTTAGGGACAAAAATGAAGGGGATCAGATCTTTTTTTTTTAGAGTTAAGGTGTTCTTATTATATTACATTAAATCTTATTTACATATTTTTATGAATTTTACGGAAATATATAAATAAAATTTAATTGAACAAGGTTGAAACAAAATAATTGAAACATAAAAATATGTAAATAAGGTGATTATGACTAAAGTTTAATTTACTAAAGTTTGGCGTAAGGTGATTCTGACTAAGTGCTTTTTGAGTCATCTTATACCTTTGATTGGCTTTCGCTATCAGTCACTCTTGAGTAATGTAACGTATTAATTAATAAGCAATCGATCTTTAAAAGACGGGTTAGGATTTAGGCTGCAAGGCATAGTTTATACTTTATAGAGATTTTTAATGAAAAGCACGCAACATAATGTTACGAGGATGATGGAAGAGCAAGCATAGAATAGAATCGCTTGGTATCTAGTAAGTTTCAGAATAAAGCGTCAGTCAGTCGGTATGTGATTATTGCGACAAGCCTTCTGCTTGATCAGATAACCAAATCTTTAGTATCTGAAGACATTTTCTTTTGTGCCTGTACTTATTCTTAAAAATATCACTTTGTAATTTTAATTATAATAAAAGTTGATAATTTGTCAATTGTCTAACAAGTTATGTCAATAAAATTTTGTTAGTTAAATCAAATCAAAATAATTATATAAATTTTTTCACATGATCTATATTTAAATAATTCCACATAAAGTTAATAAAATTAAGTTTCAATATTTCTAATACCCTAACATATTTTTTAAATAGTCAAAATAATAAAAAATATTTTAAGAATGACTAAATAATAATTATATAAAGTATAACTTTTATTAAGTGTTTTAAGCTCCAAAGGATTCAACCTAAAGTTAATGAATAAAATTTGTTTTGATTTTTTCTTGAGTTCTGGACAAGGTTGGCTCTGGGTAAGGGTAGGCAGGGCACCTGCTCAGGGCTCAACTTTGTGAAGAATAAAATAGGTAACAAAAAGGACATCATTTTATTTTATTTTGTTCTTTATAAAAGTCTTGATCTTCATAAAGAATAACAAAAGAGCCTCTATTTTACCTCTTTTGTTCTTTATAAGAGCTCACTCTTAATTATTATAAATAAAGAAAAAAAGGAAAAATAAGAACTTTTTTTATTTCTCCGAAGCTTATAAAACATTAGGATTGACCCTGGTTCTGAATTACGTTTAGACCCAATTTAAGACATTCTAATTAATTAAAATAAAATCATAAGTAAAATATTAAACTCAAATTTGTCTTTTATCAAGTCGTTTTGTCAAGAGCCCTGACCCAAGCCCAACCTGTGGCTAGGTCGGATTGCCACCCCTATGAACGGGGCTCCATGCATAAACTTGATCTTGACTATGATTAAAAAATGCAACTGGTTTAATCGATTTAATCGAAAAAAATTTGAATTATCCAATTTTTCTATTCAGTTTTTAACTTTTTGGTTCGATTTACTTTAATGACTCTTATTATTAAAAACTGATCACTTTATTAATTAATCGATCAATTTTTGTAAATTAAAATGTTCTTACAAATTAAAATAAATCGATTAATTTTTATTTTATAATAACCTTTTTAATTAAACTTCACATTTTTCGAAAGGTAAGAACATTCTCTTTCAACCATATTTTAAATTATTTAATTTTATTTAATATTTAGTCAATTTTATGACGACTTAATAACCGGATCTTTTAAACCAATCTCTTGTCTTATCAATTTAAAATTCAGTCTAATTTTTAAAACTTCACTTAAAACTAACGATTCATTTTGTTATCACAGTAATTCCATTGCAAATTTTTGTAAGCATTAATCACGTACATCTGTGTTTGGAGGCAACTAAATAATATTTATGTCATCAATCATGATTTTATAGATACATGAGTTTTTTTTTTCTTTTAATTGCGACCTCATTTGAGTTGTCTAATTTAAGAACAAATTATCTATTTTTATTATTCTGCATACATCCTATTTTATAAGGATACATCTATTTGATAAATGAGATCTACAAAATTTAGATCAATGGAAGCTAATAGAATAAAGTAAGCACAGGGAAGCAGAGATAATCTGAATCCTGTCTAGTCTAGTCTAGTGTTTGAGAATTAAGGATTTGTCCGGACAATGACGGCGGATGAAAAAATTTGCAGAAAACGTTGACAGATTGAACCCCTCACCCAAAAATAGACTTGTCTTCATTCATAAAGATAAAGGTACAGTGCGTTTTATGATCTCCTTCAACACGTTTTTGTTCAGACAACGGACGATATGAAAAAAGTTTCTTCTTTCAACCGGGGTTCAAATGAAGGCATTGTCTCCGACATGTTCTTTAAGGATGTTATATTCCCTAATTTAGACAATCAGTTATTTTAGCTGTCAGATCATTTCAGTTTTTCAACAAACTTGTGCTAATTTTAGCATTAACTGCATTTATTAGACGAAAGTTGTTTATCTATAAACTAATAATCTAATGCTTAGGCTAAAATAAAAGTAACCAGAATTATAACACAATGATTAAGTACAAAAAGAGTTAAATTACTGCACCAAAAGATATGATCTTTCAGAAGTATAAGGCTCCATCCGAGTCTCCCAATGTATATTTTGCATAACCAATCTGTGGCCAATACAGCAACTATTCGCCATTGCCAGATTCAAACAACACGAACCGGAAAAAAGCATTAGGTTATATGAAATCTAACATGGGTGTTGCAGATTGCTGTCGGAGCACATTTTGGACATTGGATGAGACTTGACACTTGTTTGTTTATTCCCGTGCGGCGACGTGCCAGTTTACATGTTGCAGATATAGATACTGGTGTCCAGCGTTTCAAGGAAATTGCAAAGAGCCTGTATAATCAGTACGTGTTGTCGTACGATCCAATCTTTGTTATTTAAGGAATATGTTGTGTCCGATCAAAGTAATCTAGATATTCCTGTGTCTTTGTCCGGTGATTCAACGATCCTTTTCGCGTTTCAGTTGGTAGCTAGTGGATTTTCGTTTTATGGTGTTGTTCGTTGGTTCTATGATTGTAAAGGTCCAATCTTGAACGGAGCCAGAAGATTGCGCATTGCTGCTTTATTTTTCTTACAGGTGTTGATGGGATGATGAATTT
The DNA here is from genome assembly GCA_027479065.1 of Erythroxylum brevipes. Lineage (NCBI taxonomy): Eukaryota > Viridiplantae > Streptophyta > Magnoliopsida > Malpighiales > Erythroxylaceae > Erythroxylum > Erythroxylum brevipes. Next base: position 62,043,293 of record JANIHY010000209.1, on the reverse strand, counting down.
GAAACCATTGGCAACTTGGATTTGTTAGCAACTACTGGAGGGATTCTGATTTGTCCTTTCTTACCCATTTTGTGGGTGGTTGTGAACATCTTTTATCAGGCAGTTTTGGTTTCGTTTGTTTTCATCTCCTTCTCAACTTATCTGGAGTTAACAAGGAGGGAATTTTGATGAGATTTTCGCAACTCCAAGTGTTTAGGGGGTTTTGGATGTTATGAAACTCAAATTGGTACGTTGAAAAAGTCTTAGCAAAAGCTTATAGAAGCGGTTTGGCTTGTTGTTTATATCGAATTGGATATAAAGAAGTAGCTACTACAAGGAAAATGGGATTGGAGAGGGAAGAGTCTGTAGGGGACTTGTTGAGAGAAGAATCCTATGCTAGCCCTCCTTATAGGAGCACCTCTCTAAATCACACCCGTATGCAAGGTATGGTGAGACAGAAAGCTTATATATTTGATGGCTATGGAAATTATTACAACAAAGAATGGGATCTTGAAGAAGGTGTAGAAAAGGAGTTCTGTTGGTATCATGTGGAATTACCAAAAACTAATCATAAACTTTCAGCATCAGCACAATGCCTTATTGATGTTCTTTGCCCTCCTTTGAAACTCCAGGACATTCTGGCACTGGTCAGCAATGGACCCTTTTGTGCTCATGTTGATGGTGCACTTGTGTTTAGGGTTAATTCCCATGGTCCTCCCTCCAGCAATTATACGTTCAGATTGGCAGCTAGAATTACCGAGAATTCGGTGATTACTGTGTCGTTAGGCCGTGTTCCAAGATTGGGATTCTCGCCAGTGGGCCAATCTCTTCTCTCAGAGATTCCAAGTGTGGAGAGTCCATCTTATCAGGATGGCAGCCAAAAGGAAGGGACTCGGACTGTGATTAAGGAACATGTTCTTGAGTTTTTATTAACAATGAACCACTCCGAGGAGGCTGATAATCCTGTCCCAAGATCAGTTTCAAATCTTGCCGTTCACATTATTGACACACATGTTGATCACCTTCAAGATGTTGTCACTGAACTTGAGATAGAGCTAGACTCGGTGGAGCTTGAATTGGACAAAGGTGAGAACCCCATGCTGATCACACTCAATATTATGGCAAGCTAATTCTCTGAGCTATTAATTGTTTCTATGGTTTCTTCTTGGAAGTTTTTTCTATTGTGAGTCTATTTGCCTTCACTGATCACATTGCGTTTGGTTGAAACAACTCTCCATTTTTTAAAATCATTTTCATAATCACAATCCAGGATGTCAAAGTTATGCCTCTTTCTTTCTCATAAACATTTGATCCACTAGAGTCTACTGTTGATACGTTGGCATAACTACTACAACTGCTATCAAACTGTTTAGATTTTCATAAAAGGATTCAATTGAGGATGAGTTAACGACCACATTTCTACATGGAATTAAGGATCAACATACCTAAAAAGTAGGAGAAAAAAGAACAGTGCACATATGAAATCAATCAGTTTATATTATATGACTTATAGACTATTTAGTATCCTTGAGTTTGAAATGTTTATACCGTCTCTTGCAATGGCCTCAAGCATCACTGTTAGTAAAGAAGAACAAAAATACTAACACTTGAGAGATAAGAAAAAATGTAGAAGAAACTGAACTTTTCTTATTTCAGCTTGAAAATGACGGACTTTAATACAACACTTAAATAGCCTTAAGAATAACAATAAAGCTATAAAACAGAACTCACAATGGACTCAATCCCATGCTCTGCTAAAATATCTAACTATTGTTATTGACCACTAACCACTAACATATTAACATCTAAGACCCACTAACATAAACGTGTTGCAATAAAGTAGCAATAATTTTTTGAATCAGTCAACTATATTTATTCAACACTCTCCCTTGATTCAGAATCACATCCTCGTAACTGTAACCTGTAAAAATGAAACTTGGCTTGTGACGAAAATTTTGTAAAAATGTCAGCTGTTTGTTCATCAGTGCTGCAGAATTTCAGCACTATTTTTCAATCAGTTATTAGCTTTTGAATGAAGTGATGATGGACATCAATATGCTTGGTTCTGCTATAGAAAATAGGATTTCTACCAATTGTTATTATGGCCTGGTTGTCACAAAATATCTTAGGGCCTTCCCTTTGCTCAAAACTAAAATCAATTAGGAGTTTTCTCAATCATAAGGTTTGTCTTTCTGGTGAAGTTGGTGCAACATACTCTGCTTAAGATGATAACAAAGCTACTATCTCTTGCTTCTCATTGCTCCAGAACCAAAGTTAAAAAAACATTGCCAAAAGTGCTCTTTCGATCATCTAAACATCCTACTCAATCACTGTCCATGAAATTAAGTTGAAATTTGGTACTTTACAATACCAAATACCAAAATTCATAGTTCCTGATATATAATGAAGTATCCTTTTTGATGCCCCAAGGTGATGTTTTGTAAGACTATGCATAAACCTTAACACAACACTAACAGAGAAAGTAATGTCAAGTCTAATATGAGTTAAATAGTTTAAACCCCAAACTAAATTTCTGAAAAGTATAGGATTTACTTTCTGAGTCCCATCTTCACACTGTAGCTTCTCATTTATATTCATTGGCATGGTTGCCACTTCATAGTTTGCTATGTTAAACATCTTTATAAGATCCATAGCATATTTCTTTTGACACACAAAAATTCCATCATTACTTTGCATAACTTCAAGTCCCAAAAAATACTACAATAAGCCCAAATCTATCATCTCAAAATTTCTCAACATACTGGACTTAAAATCATCAATTAAGGATTTTGAAGAACCCATATAAATAATATCATCCATATATAGGCAAACTACTATAAAATCTTCATTAGCTTGTTTTTTCAGATAAAGAGTAGGCTCATTTTCAACTCTAATGAACCCACTGTCTTGAAAAAAATGAATCAATCTTGCTATACCAAGCCCATGGAACTTGCTTTAGCCCGTAGATAGCTTTTCTTAACCTGTAGACTTTGTTTTCATTGTTATTGATAGTAAAACCTGAAGGTTGTGAAACATAAACCTCTTCATCCAGTACTCCATTTAAAAAAGCATATTTCACATCAAATTGATACATAAGTAATTGTAACTGAGCAACCAATGCTAAAATAATTCTTATAGTTTCAAACCGAGCCATAGGAGAAAAGGTTTCTTCAAAATCTATACCTTGTTGTTGTGAGTATCCCTTTGCTACCAAACGAGCTTTGTGCTTTTGGATGCTTCCATCAACATTATACTTCGTTTGGAAAACCCAATTGAACCCTACAATATTTTTGCCTTTTGGAACATCAACCAATTCCTATATTGAATTTCTTTGAATTGCTTGCATCTCCTCTATCACAGCAACCTATCACTAAGGTTTTTCTGTAGCTTCTTCAAAAGAAGTTGGATCAAAAGCTAATAAAGCAAAATTACATGACTTATAAATTTAACTAAGAGATTTGAATTTTCTGGGTAGAGTTTCACTACTATTGTTGGAGGAACTTGATGCTGGAGTGTCTGAACTAGTAGAACTTGTAGAGCTATTAATACCAGGAGAGCTAAGAATTGAACTTGCAAGTGATGAAGAAGCTGAATTTTCAGGTGATAGTAGATTTGAATTTTTTGGTTGTCCAATATCTGCTAGAACTAAAATTTGCAAGGCTTCCTCATTGAAATTGCACTTCAAGTCTACTTCTTCATTGAATAAAACATCCCTGCTAATTATCCCTTTGCCACTTATAGGATTATATAGACGATATGCTTTGGATTGAGAGCTATAGCCAATGAAAATGCATTTTTTTCAGATTTTTTATCAAATTTAAAACGTGTATTAACCAAAGCATACTCTATACAACCAAAACTTTTAAGTGGCTTACCCATGGCTTCTTACCCATCCAAGCTTTATAGGGTGTTATTCTCTCTGCAACACCATTTTGTTTTGGTGTATATGAGGCTATAAGTTCCCTACGAATGCCATTCTTATAACAAAAGTTAGTAAAATCATTAGATAGGAATTCACCACCACGATCTGTTTGAAGTACTTTTATGTTTCTTCCACTTTGCTTCTCCACCAATGCCTTAAATTTCCTAAAACTCTCAAAGGTTTTAGATTTGAATTTTAAGAAATAAATCCAACTCATACGACTTATAATCATCTATAAACAGTAGAAAATAACAACTTCCACTAAGTGATTTTATTTTCATAGGCCCACATAAATCAGCATGCATAAATTCAAGACAATAGAAGTTTTCCATGATTTTTCAGATGGAAATGATTTCCTATTCTGCTTCTCATAAACACATCCCTCACAAAAATCAAGTTCACCAATTTTTGGCAAGCCAATAACCATTTCTTTCTGACTCAAAATTTTCAAACCATTCACATTCAAATGTCCATAATGTAAATGCCATAAATTAGCCTCATTATTTCTTCTAACAACTAAGGCTTTGCTCACAACATTTGAGACGTTAAAAGGAAACATTCTATTTCTTATCATATAAATAATAGCTATAATTTGACCAGAATTTTTTAATCATGAATAACACATGAATCGTCATCAAACGCAACAGAATATCCACTAGTTAATAACTATCTAATACTCAATAAATTGTGAGCTAAACTAAGCACAAATTGGACATCATAGAGTAGTTTAGCATCACCTTGCACGGTTTTGATGGCAATTGTTCATTTTCCTTTGACTTTCAGTTGTTTGTTATCCCCAAGTCAGACTTTAATCTTTTGTGTCATCAATTTCTTTGAACAATGACTTGGTTCCAAACATATGGTTGGAGCATCCATTGTCCAAAAACCATACATCTGTGCTATTATCTACATCTTGAACTAGTGAATGTGTCATAAATAGCTTGCTCTCCTCTTCAACCTTCTCTATAAATTTTGCTTACTTTTGTTCATTTTGTTGTTTGATCCAGCAATAAGCTTCTTTGTGCCCGAATTTTTCACAATATCTACAATGGATTGCACTATTGTATTGATTTCGTTCATTAAATCGACTTCTACCTTTGCCACCACCACCTCCTCGTCCACGAAATCCACCTCTGTTTTTGCCACGACCTCTAGAATTTTTAGTCTTTTCCTTGGAGGACTCCCCTTTAACCTGAAGTTCCTTTTCCTCAAATTTTTCTTGAGACCTACCAAGTCTTACTTCATGGGCTAACAAGGAGCTCATCATTTCATCAAAAGTATAAATAGACAAATCCTTAGTTTCTTTAATTGCAGCAACAACATGATTTTGAGGTTAAGCTCCTTAACACCTTACTCACAACAGTTTTGATACTCACTTTTTCACCATAAGATTTCATCTGATTAACAATTCCAGATACTCTAGACAAGAATTTTTGCATATATTCTTTATCTTTCATACCCAAAATTTCAAAATTACGACGAAATGTTTGAAGTTTTATAGCAATTACCTTCTTATCGCCTAAATATTCCTGCTTCAAAATCTCCCACGCTTTTTTGGAGGTGGTAGTTGTTATAATTAGAGGAAATATATCATCCTCTAGAGCTGTTAAATGAGGAGTAAGGCCTTTGCATCTTTTTTTTCGATTTTCTCGCAATCTTTGGTCAGGTTTAGTAGGTGTAGAATCTAGCTCTTCATACCCGTTCTTCACCAAGTCCCATAGTTCTTGTGACTTGAACAACGTTTTTATCTTGAGACTCTAAAGGTAACATTTTTCACCTTTAAAAACTGGAATTAGAGGTGGGGTACTTGGATTAGTCTCGTTGCTTGCAATAGCTTTTTCACTGCTTGTTTTGTGTCTTTTAGCTCTCAAAATAGTCACGTTACTTTTTCTTCTGTTTGAAGAAAAAAGGAGGACCGAAACCTGGATGCTAGATAGAAGCACTTTACAGATTATACTGGCTTAGGACTTTTATCGAACACTTGGTGTGGATATCTGTTGTTGTTGTTTAGTTTAGCTAAGATTTTGGGTACTGCTGGATCCTTCTCTAACTCAACTCAAATTCATTTATTTTGGTTGTTTCGTCTCCTGGTCTCTCACGGACAATAGCTCTCCTTGCTTGTAAGAGTTTGCTGAGATAAAAGACAATAAAGACATGTTTGAGTAGTGGTGTCTGGTAGAGTTAAGGATCTAAGGAATACTGCATAAAACAAGAAGGAAAGAAATATTGATTTGTATTGATGTTAATTGAGAAATAAGGGTGCCAATGCAACCCTCCCAAGCCGCAGCCGAATACAATATGTTTCTTTAAGAAAGATGATAAAAAAATCCCCCTCGTAGTTTTCTAGCTCTATATATGTAATATTCCCCCACACGTAACAATCTGCTGCTACCTAGGTGTCACAATTAGTTATTATCCACAGTTGTACTACCCCTCTTCCTACAACTATAAACCAATAAGAGACAGTTAGGTGGTCCCTCCTGCAAACTAACAAAGTTACCAACATTCAAGATATTCTCTTGGTTTTCCCTTGCATGATGGCTAACAATTCCCACCTCCTGAGAACAAACCTTGTCCACAAGGTTAGAATCTGGGAACTGACCTTGAAAGTCAGAACAAGTGACCCATGATGCCTCATCCTTGTCTCTCCCAACGCACTTAATTAGTAAATAGTGACAAGGCAGTGAGTTATCTCCCAAGACTTTTGCCTCCAAAATTGCTTCTAGAAACTATTCAACCTCCTGAACTAACAAATTCGATGGCAACCTTGTTTCCACCGTATGGTTACCAACAACTTTCTTAAGTTGTGAAATATGAAACACGGGGTGCACTTTTGAGGAAGGAGGTAGCTCTAAGCGATATGCAACCTTTCCCACCCGCTGTAAAATTCTAAATAGACCATAATATCGAGGACTGAGTTTTTGGTAAACCCTTTGTGAAACAGTGGTCTGCCTATGAGGTCTAATCTTCAAGAAGACTAAATCTCCCACATTCAATTCTAGATCACACCTCCTTCTATTAGCAGTTTTTGACATTTTATGTTGTGCCTTTGACAAATTATACTGTAGTTACCTTAGAATCTCTACACGGCCTGCATGCTCTTCAACCACTGTAGCTATGCGAAACTCGCCCGTAAGATATTGTGTTAATGTTGGTGGTGGTCTGCCATAAACAATCTTAAAAGGAGCAGTTTGGGCAACGCCTTGGTAATTTGTATTATACTAAAATTCTGTCTAGTGTAGCCACTTAACCCATCCTCGCGATTGCTCTGCAGAAAAACAATGGAGGTACGTCTCTGGGCAACAATTTAACAACTCTGTTTGTCCGTCTGTCTCCGGGTGATATGCTGTGCTCATCTTGAGCGTAGTTCCCCAACTTTTAAATAGCTCCCTCTAAAAATAACTCATGAATATCGAATCTCTATCACTCACTATAGAACGGGGAACTCCATACAATCGTACAACCTCCTTGACAAAAATTTCAGATACACTCCGAGTTGTATACGGATGTATTAACCCCATAAAATGGGTAAACTTACTTAACCTATCCACTACAACGAATACACAATCCATGCCATGTGAGCGACGAAGACCAGTAATGAAGTCCATAAAGATATCTTCCCACACACGTTCAAGAATGGGCAGAGGTTGCAACAACCCCGCAAGTGTGAGTGCGTCGTATTTATTCTTTTGGCAAATCAGACATGCGGCCACATAGCATTGAATTTCCTTCATCATTCCCGGCCAATATACTCTAGCAGCCAGCCGTTGATATGTCCGATACACGCCTAAATGTCCACCCTGTGGAGTCGAATGAAACTCCTCAATCAACCTTGGTATCCATCGAGAGGAAACCGGTAACACAATGCGACCATTGTAAAACAATCTACCATTAACGAGCTTATAGTGTGGATGATCTGCTGGATGATGCTACACCTTCTCCTTGAGCTTTTTATAATCCTCATCAGCCAGCATCTCCGCATCTAGTCTATCCCATTGTGCCCATACAGGCAGCGAGATTGCTGCCAACTTTGCTTCTTCATTTTGGCTCGATAAGGAGTCAGCAACCCGGTTGAGAAAGCCGGGTTTATACTCAATGTCAAACTCATAGTCCATTAGCTTTGTTACCCAATTTTGTTGTGCAGGTGTCATTATTTGCTGATATAGAAGGTGACATAGACTGTTGTGATCTGTCCTCACAATAAACCTCCTGCCCACTAGATATGGCCTCCAATGTCGAATTGCCATAACCAAAGCCATCAATTCCTTTTCATATGCTGGTTTAGACAAATTCCTTGTTGCCAGAATTTTGCTATAGTAAGCAATCGGCAGATTTTTCTGCATCAGTACCACCCCAACCCCACCACCAGAAGCATCGCATTCCAAGACGAATGGCTGGCTGAAATCGGGTAGAATCAAAACGGGTACAGATGTGATGACTTGTTGTAACCGTTTGAAAGCTTCCTACGCATCTTCTGTCTAGCAGAAATTGTTGACACTTTCTTTTTTAAACAAATTCGTTAATAGACGAGCTATCTATCCATAATCTCGGATAAACTGACGATAAGAGCCGGTTAAACCTAAAAATCCCCTCACCCCCTTCACTAACCTCGGTATTGCCCACTGCAGTACACTAGCCACCTTGGAAGGGTCCATTGCAACTCCTTCTTCCGATATTACATGCCCCAAGTATTCAATCTTCTTCTGCCCAAATTGACTCTTCTTATGGTTGATGAAGAAACTGTGACTTTGGAGTTGTCCAAGCACCACCTTCAAATGTGTCAAATGAGTCGCCCAATCTTTGCTATAAATCAATATGTCATTGAAGAATACAAGGACATATCATCTCAATCCTTCGCGCAGCAAATCATTCGTCACGGATTGGAAGGTTGAAGGAGCATTTTTAAGTCTAAACGGCATAACATGGAACTCATAGTGTCCTGAATGTGTTCTAAAAGCCGTTTTGGGAACATCCTCTTCCTTCAACCTAATTTGGTGATACCCCGAACGAAGGTCTACCTTCAAGAAGAAACGAGCCCCTTGTAATTCATCTAGCAATTCCTGAATTACTGGAATTGGATACTTATCAGCTATAGTGACTTTATTCAACTTGCGGTAATCGACACAAAACCTCCAACTGTTGTCATTCTTCCTCACTAACAACACCAGACTTGAAAATGGTTCGATACTAGGCTGAATGATCCTTGTGGCTAGCATGTCTGTCACCTGATGTTCTATCTCGTCTTTCTGTGCATACCCATATCGGTAGGGCCTGATACTCCTAGTTCCAAAGGTATTCCATGGTCCACTACTCGACGAGGAGATAATTTGCTGCCACAAAATAAGGGTTCAAATTCCTGCAAAATTTGTTACAACGCTTTCTCTCTTTCCTGCTCCATTTTCTCAACTTCATTCGATTTTTTCTCATTTGTCGTCATCCATAACATCACCGCAAACTCAACTTCTGAAGCCTTACTTAGTGCCCGAAAAGATACAGGTTCATTTCGCAAGGTCGCATTCCCTTCCAACTGGATTCTTTTGCCTCCTCGAACAAACTCCATGGTCATCCTTGACCAGTTAGCCTTAACGTCTCCTAAAGTTTCCAACCAAGAGACGCCAAGAATCACATCCCATTGTTTCTTTTTTTCTGTCCATCACCCAACTTCACATCAATCCATGAAGTCCCTTCAATTGGTATGCCCACTGTTTGAGCTACTATTCTAGCCATGAAATAGTGGCTAGCACCACTGCCAACCATTACGATTACTTCAGCCATTCCAATGTTCCCTTTAAGCTTCATAGTATGGCTTCGACTATTCCTAGATAACCCAAAACAAGGTAAGTTGAGACTCATTACCTATGTCTCGTTCATTGTTTCTTCTTTCGGTTCTGCTTCTATAATGTCGTTTGTCACTTTGCTGTTGTCTTCCTCAATTTCACCCTTGTCGTCCCACAATATGACTGTTTAAAGTGTCTTGCTATGGCAGCGGTGAAGAGGACCATAAGGTTGTCGACACTTGAAACACAAACCCCGTGCCCTAAGATCATAGAACTCAACTTGAGAAGGGCGATGAATCCGACCTTGGTTCACTGGCTTGGTGTTGGCTGTCTGATTCCCAAACCCAGATGTGTTGATTTGAGAGCCGAAAATTTTATGGTTTTGCCCAACAACACCCAAATTTGTGCCCACCACCGACGCAACCCTTCTGCTTGTCAAATACCCAGTGTTGGACCCAAACATAGGAAGGCTTGTAATGATTCCAACCTTATTTCCCAGCCCGAAACCATCCTTTCTTCCCTCAACCCAGCCCATTCTTCTTTTTCCTTGCAGATCAATCTCGTACTCTACTTCCTTGGCCAAATTCATCGTTTTGTTGAGGTCGGACACTTCATGCGTTTTGATTCTAGCCCAGATTTCCTCCTTCAACCCATTAAAAAACTATCCTGTAAAAGCTTCCTCGGGCATCCCCTCGATCTGTGCAGATTTTGCGACAAAGTAGCAAATGTATTCATCCACCGTATTGACCTGTTTAGTAACAGCCAACACCTCATATAGGTTTGATGCCAAAGCTCCTCCAAAACGGTCTAACACCTTTCGACGAACGTCGTCCTAACTCAGAAGTGATTTCCTTCAGTGTAACCACATCATCCAGTGTAACACATGTCCCTCCATACAAACAAGGGACAATGTCACCTTCATATCTTCAGGGGTTCGTTGAATCTGGCAATACTGCTCTGCTCTGCTCACCCAACTTAATGGGTCATTGCCATTGAAATTTGGAAGTTCAATTTTCTTCGCAAATATTTGAACATCTTCAAAGGCAATCATCTTGGTGACTGTCGTTCCTATAGCGGGTGTTGTCATTGTCGTTCCTTCATGCATTACTTCTGAGATTCCCGATGTCGTCTCCTCCAACACTGCCCCTTTTATGGCTGCAGCGAGCATCATTTTGATTTCAGTGAGCTGGCCTTCAACTTGTTGCTTTCCCTCGTTCACTTCCAGACCTAACCCACTCAAGCGCTGCTCTAACATTTCCAGAGTCCTCTCTACCATATCCATTCTGGTTTTAGTCATTGGTGGGTTTGGGTTCTATGCTCACCGCACTAATTTGGTAGAGTTAGGATCTAAGGAATATTGCACAAAACGAGAAGGAAAGAAATAATGATTTGTATTGATGTTAATTGAGAATTAAGGGTGCCAATGCAACCCTCCCAAGCTGTAGCCAAATACAATATGTTTCTTTAAGAAAGAAGATAAAAAAATCCCCTTCCTAGCTTTGTAGCTCTATATATGTAATATTCCCCCACACATAACAATATGCTGTTAGTTATTATCCACAGCTGTACTACCCCTCTTCTTACTACTATAAACTAATAAGGGACGGTTAGTTGGTCCCTCCTGCAAACTGACAAAGTTACCAATATTCACAACATTCTCTTGGCCTTCCCCTGCATGGTCGCTAACAATGTTATTGACACTCTAATACCACACAAAAATACAAGATTTGACAGACAAGAAAAAAAAAACAGAAGAAATTGAACTTTTCTTATTTAAGCTTGAAAATGACTTACTCTAGTACAACACTTAAATAACCTTAAGAATAACAATAAAGCTAAAAAACAAGACTCACGATGGACTCAATCCCATGTTCTGCTAAAATATCTAACTATTGTTATTGACCACTAACCTCTAACATAATAACATCTAGGACCACTAACATAAACGTGTTGCAATAAAGTAGTAATAACTTTTTGAATCAGTCAACTATATTTATTCAACAACGATATTTTGGATTTGTAGGTGGTTTTACTTTGAAGAAGCAAATGTTAGATGACAGAAGATTCCACAAAATGCGTCTTAATCTGCAGAGACTGCTTCAGGTAGTTCTAGTCTCCTGTACCTTTTCAGCTTGGAAGCAACTGATATAAGAAGAGTTAAAATATCTTAATGATAGTGGTGTTCCAGCATAACTAATACTTGAAAGAGTAATAAGTTTGCAAATTTATGTCTGTTGTTCGAATTCTTTTCTTCCCAAGAGGAGGAGTGACTGATTAGAAATGTTTTGTGTTCAAATATTATGGAACTAGATAATTGTGCAAATAAAATTTGATAATTTCAGGTCATTGCCCACGGTGAGCAAGTATTTCCACGGGTGAAAGAGAAATGCTCTTCAAAGCTATGGTTTACTACTGAAGATATTAACTCATTGGAAGAGTTAATAGGGCGACTAAGGAGACTAAAAGAAAATGTAGGATTTATTGCCAATCGTGTCACGGCGATTCAGGCTGGTCTTGATAGCTGGCAGTCGGAGCAAATAAACAAGAAACTATACTATCTCTCTTTCCTATCGATCATATTTCTTCCACTGTCCGTTGTTACAGGAGGTAAATGTTTCTGCCATATTAACTTTGGTGTTGGTCCTTAAAAGTATTCCATGAATGATTTCAGAAGTGTATAACTATGAATTATTTGGACAATTATTTTAGTTTTTGGCATGAACGTGGGAGGAGTTCCATGGACAGGTCAAGCTGACCCAAAGCTGAAAAATGGTTTCCGCAATGTAATGTTTCTATGTCTGCTCATGGTAGTTACTCTTCTGCTGTGCTTCCTCTTCCCAGTGCTTCATACTGGCTTAAAGGCATGGCGGAGAAGGAGGGCTATAAAAAGAAGCTGGTCTCTCAACAGGAAGTCATTTCTGAAGAGAACAATTGGAATTCAAGAAAGAAGGGCCTATCTTCGGATTTGAAGGAAGGAAACGGAAGTTCTTGCTTCAATTTCAAGCTAGTCCTTGAAGGACAAGCTATTTTCCTGATGATATTCAGGGCCCTACCTAAAGAAAGCGTCTAAATAGCACATGCTTGTTCCGAGTTCAGATATTTGGATAGCATACAGGTGAACTTGTTTAGAGATTCCTTTTCCTGTTCAGATGATTGGGTTACTACTTCTGGCTTTTTTGGTAACCCTGATACGATTATGTACAGCTTATAGTGTATTCTTTTGGCCGACTTAAAACACTTGTTTTTACTATCAATCTTTTTTTTTCTTTATGTTTTTGGTTTTTCCATTAACTTATTTGTACCATCATTTGAAAGCACTTTGTGCATGTTAACATGATTGCTAATTGCAACAACTTTACAATTGAACCTGCATCAATTTAATCAGCAATCAAATACTTGTTTCTTCAGCTAAATACATGATGATTGTTCTCCTCAACAAGGAGAATGATTCTGTAAAACGAGATGCAGCTAAACATAAGACCTGAAGTTGTTGTAGATTTCACTTTCATAAATAATTTAATTAAATGCTGGACTAACATATGCAGAATTTGGTTGTTTTTTTATGAATGTTCTATGCAATTTGGTGGATTATAACTAAAAGGAATGATGCACCAAGTGGAAAGAATATGCTTTTACCGGAGGGTAAGCCTTAGAGTTAATCGGTAAAGTTATTCCTTTGCGATTATAAATTCAAGTCATGAAAATAACAAGAGAAATTTGCATATATTTTGACCCTCTTCAGACTTCCCCAAAGCGAAAAATTTTGCATACTGTGTACATTGACTAATTACATTAACTATCAGTATTACAAGAATGCTGAGAGTTGGAGACCAGCGATACATAATAAAGAAATACAATTATCCTCTTTTTCTAAAGTATTATACAAAAAAAACATAATTTATAACCAACATATTGGAAGCCATACAAATGTTGATCTAGGAACAACCTGTTGAGTTTGGCTCCTTTATTTGCTTCATATTGGTTAGGAAAAATAATTGGAGCAAGGCTCTTGCCTATATAAGGAGGTTGCTACCTCCTTGTTTAATATACCAATACAAAGTCAAAGATTTGTATAACAAATGTAACTTTAGTTAAATTCCTCTTTTGAGGTGAGAGTTAGAGAGTTTGTCTTGGGTATTTCTTTGTGGGTGTGTTGGTGTATTAGGAGATTGGGTGAGAGGAAAAATTATGTGATTGTAAGGATTTTTCACATAGTATATTTTCTTCTCGGTGCCTATAGTTTTTTCTCCGATTTGGAATTTTCTACATAAATTCTCTTATGTTATTATTATTTCTCTATTTTTCGATATTTGTGTTTATAAAATATCCTTGGGTGTAGATTCGGGAGGTCTAAATTTTTAACAATTGGTATCAGAGCCAAGGTGTGTTTTTTCTTGAAAATTCTGAGTATGCTTTGTGATCGTAATTTGACTGATCTTCTACATCAGGAAAGATTTTCTTAAGAAAGGTTCATTTGGTGCGATGGAAATTTGGTGTGGTAGTGTGGAAGTGCATGTTTAGGACAGTTTTGGCTAAGGAAAGATTTGGTATTTAAGTGTGTCCGTTGTGACCTACCTCTCTTTCCTGGGAACTTACCTGGTGTATTATCATTTTTACGGTAAAATTCATCAAGGAAGAAGAGCACAGGAAAAATTTCAGGAAATAGGGCTTCGAATTCTCTTAAATTTAATGTGGAAAAATTCGAGGGGAGAATCAAATTTGGCTTGTAGCAAGTGCAAGTCAGGGACATTTGGATTCAATTGGGATTATATAAGGTATTGAAAAGCAGACAAATCCCTGATATCATCATTACTACTAGTGATACTGGCAAAACGACTAGTACGAATAGATCTAGTATGAGTGATGAAGAATGGGAGGATCTGAATTTGAGAGCAGCGAGTAAGATACGATTGCGTTTGGCTAAGAATGTCCTTGCGAATGTGCATAGAATATTGACAGCAAAAGAGCTCTGGGAAAAACTTAAGGAGTTGTATCGAACAAAGAGCGTCTTAAATTGGATGTACCTAAAGGAGTAGTTTCATATGCTGCAGATGAAGGAAGGTATTGCAATTTCAAATCATTTAAGTATTTTCAATGGGATCGTCTCTGAACTGGAGGCAACTGAAGTTCATATTGATGATGAGGATCAAGCTTTAAGACTCATTTGGTCTCTTCCACCTTTATATAAACACATGAAACAAATTTTGATTCATAGGAAAGAGAAGATAGTTTTTTCTTAAGTTACCAAAAAATACTTTTCAGAAGAGAGAAGACTGGGTGGTGGAAGAAATGTTCTTCCTAAAAACTCAGCTTTAGCGGTAGCTGGATACCTGAAGAAGAACTCCATGAAGAAAAATGTAGTATGTTGGATGTGTGGACAATCTGAACATGTGAAAAAAAATTGTCCGAGACATGGAACGGATTCAGCAAAAGGCTTTGGGTCAGTTAATGAAGAGACTGACAATGTCGCTAACATTATCTCCATGGATGATGATCTTGCTCTCTAAAAAGGGAGGGCATGTACATCCCCATGGCATGTTGTTAATCTCAAAATTGCCAAAATAGAGGATGTGTTAGTGTAGCGGATCCACAAGTTTGTACATAGGCATTGGTTTGACATTAACGCAAGGTGTATGGTGAAATTTATGTTGATAGCTGATAAACTTCCAAGAAAGCCAAACATGAGAGTTGCACCGTAATTTTTTCAGAAAGGATATTTTCGATATGTGCCAAAGTAAAAGGCTTAGAATTGGTTTATTCTGAATGGGTATACTTTTATGTTGGAGCATGATGTTATAAAGCATGATAATTCTCTATATTGAGAGTTATGTTATTTTCAGGAGATCTACGTTAAGGTGGAGTGTGGTTGTGGGATCAACCAAAGTCGTCAAGGTGGAGATTATTGAGTTTGACTCCTTTGTTTGTCCCATATTAGTTGGGGAAAATAATTGGAGCAAGGCTCTTGCCTATATAAGGAGGTTGTTACCTCCTTATTTAATATACCAATACAAAGTCAAAGATTTATATGATAAATTTGACTCTAGTTAAATTCCTCTTTTGAGGTGAGAGTTGGAGAATTTGTCTTGGATATTTCTTTGTGGGTGTGTTGGTGTATTAGGAGATTGTGTGAAAGGAAAAATTGTGTGATTGTAATGATTTTTTACATAGTGAATTTTTTTCTCAGTACCCGTGATTTTTTTCTTCGGTTTGGATGTTTTCACGTAAATTATCTTGTTTTGTTATTATTTCTTTATTTTCTAATATTTATGTCTATAAAATATCCTTAGATATGGATTTAGGAGATCTAAATTTCCAACACAACCAACTCATGCCTATGCTTTTTCTTGAGACTTTATGATCCTCACTCACATTTTCTAAATATGCAAATTACCAAACTCATTTAACTTGATGATTTAAACTCAAAAATTGAAGATATTGAATTTTAAAAACAAGCATATAACTTGGATTTGAATTTAAAATTAAGTCTAAAAATATTTAAAAATTAGGTTTGTAACATATACCTCTTGTTTTCTACTGTTGCACATCCCCAAACGGATGGTCAAACTGAAGTGGTAAATAAAACTTTGATTACATTGTT
>JANIHY010000209.1:61603039-61616175 GCA_027479065.1 Erythroxylum brevipes | reverse complement strand
AAGAGATCTTTAGCTCAAATGGAAGCTCTTTTCTTCCTCTTCCTTTTTCTCTTCTTAAATAACTTCAAAATCTTTCTCTTCAACTCTCTTCTTTTCTCTCAAACCACCAAACTCTCTTTCTCTTTCTTACTCATTTTTATTATTCTCTTCTGCTTCCTTCCATTCACGTTTTTCTTCTTCATTTATAAATAGGATAACATTTTTTCTTCCAATTATGCCCTTAATGATTGAGAATTGTCCCGTTTGTCTTTCCATTTATGCCTTATGTCTTTTACACTTAAGTGTCTTGTCAAAAGTACCATTGAATAATCTGACATAACGTTTTATTCTGGAAGAATCTTCTCTATTATCTTACGTTTCCAATAACACCAAAATCATTCAATTTGGGTTAGTGATTCAAAAGATACACTTCAAACATTTTTGGACTGCTCTTGTCCAAATCAGTATACTGTACACAACGTCTATTCGAAATTTAAACATCTTAAAAACTGAATTAGATTCCAATTTCTTCATACCATTTGTAGCTCCATGTCTTTAGTTCACCAAAAATCAGGAATCATCTCATTTGTAGCTCTACCATTCTAAAAATCATCAAAATACTGAAGTATGTTCAGTGGAATAACACCAATTCATAGTATTTACAAACACACACACTATACCTATCCCACGTTTTTTCACTCAATCTCTCTCAATTAATTTCATATGGATGCTATTTTTTGTGGATATATAGAGAGATGTCTTACGAGTCTAATGGTTCAAGAATCAAGTCATTTGAGTGTCTAGAGAAGAAGTTATGGCCAAAAGAATCCAATCTGGTTTTATCCTCAATCATATTGAAACTATCGTGGGGCAATTAGTATAACTTTCTCTAGAGATATCAAATTTAGGTTTTCTTCTTATGATTTGAAAGAGGACTTCAAAAGCTACAACTCTCATGAAGGCCTAGAAGACAAATTTCATCTTTTGAATGATAAAAAATGGAACAGAAGATATAAGATGAACAGTAACCCAAAAGGAACAAAACTGAGAAAAAACAAAACTAAGAAGGAACAAAATACAGAAGGAACAAAACACAAAAAGAGCGAAGCTGAGAAGGAACAAAACTGAGAAGGAACAAAACACAGAAGGAACAAAACATAGAAGGAGCGAAACTGAGAAGGAACAAAACATAGAAGGAGTGAAACTGAGAAGGAACAAAATTGAGAAGGAACGAAACTCAGAAGGAGCAAAACACAAAAGGAACGAAACACAGAAGGAGCAAAACTCAAAAGGAACAAAACACAGAAAGAATGAAACACAGAAGGAACGAAAAACAAAAGGAACAAAACTCAAAATGAGCAAAACACAGAAGGAACAAAACTCAGAAGGAGCAAAACACAAAAGGAATGAAACACAGAAAGAACAAAACTCAGAAGGGGCAAAACACAAAAGGAACGAACCACAGAAGGAACAAAACTCAGAAGGAGCAAAACACAGAAGGAACGAAACATAGAAGGAACAAAACTCAGAAAGAGCAAAACACAAAATAAGCATCTTTACTCTTGAACATCCCCCCTTATAAGGACCATAACTTTCAGCTCGGATGTCCAAAATTTTCGTGCTATATACCGATGGAAAGCTAAAAGAAAGATCTACAACTTTTCAGAAGATACATTTGCCTAAATCAGCCTAGATTAATCCAAAATTTTCTCCGAATATAAAACATGAATTTTTACATTCATCCCATGTAGTGCACCCAGTTCTCAACTTCATGACAACCTTTGAGATTTTTAAAGACAAAATTTAAATTTGATGTTTTCATAAGAAATGTAGCCATATGTTTCTAGTTTAATCTAAATTAAGAACAATATTTGGATAACTAGAGAAAAAGTTGTGGCTAAAAGACTAAAGCATACTTAGTGAATATTTTCCAGATCACTGTCAATTTTGTTTTCAAATCTTTTCGTATCACAACTCATACCAAGATCACTCTTTCAACTACCTCTGCTTCTCATTTTTTAATAAAATCACATTTGACATCAATTATACCCAGAAATTGTCAATAAATGCATGTACCACTTTTTTATGTGCAAAGATTCAATATTTATGTGCATATATGCTAACATTATGCATAAGCTAAAAAAAATGCATTTCCTTAATCTCTCTTTAAGCTCACATGTACTGAAATTTCAGGTCCTAAGCCTTAGTATGAGAACGGGATGTTCCACACGAGCTTTAATCTCACTCCCATTCCTTCCTATCTTCAGGTGACGAGCAAGAGATCAAGTGAAAGGGAATCGAGTCATCACTCCAAAATTTACATATCTTTTTTTGTTTTAATCGAGACTTGTAATTACAAGGCTTTAGTTGCATTTTGAGCAAATTATTGTTCATGTGTCTTTTTGTATTTTGGAATTTTTGGATATTGATGTATGGTATTTGAAAATGCCCACTAAAGCTTTGTAAAAACTCTTGTTTCTTGTTTTTCTTCACTGTGCATAAATATATATGTATGTGTGTTTACGTGAGTTGGCGTTTCCCTTAGAGATGATAAAAAAGTGGTATTTGAGTTGAAGGGTAGTTGTAAAATGATGGTTTGAGATGGGAATGAATGTTTAAATGGAAGTTGAGAGGAAGAATAGTGATTGAGAATGAAAGTTGAAAATGTAGAAAAGAAACAGAGTATGAATAGGACGAATATGAATTTTTAGCTTTTGATGATTTTAATTAAACTTACATATTTTGATTTAAACTTTTGACCCTTATAGAGGCAAAATTTATTTTTGAGGTCTTCATAGAAGTTGTAGGTCTAGAAGTCCTCTTCAAAAAGGTCTTTGAATCACCTTAATCCGAAATTTGTAGTAAAATTTATACATTTTTTTACCAAATAGGTCTGAACAAGAAGAGAAAAGGGAGGAAGAGGGCGAAAGTCGTGATTGCGAAGCGCCAAAGGCGCACGCAGGGATCGCGTCCCGCAGGTCCTCCTCCCAGCCTAAACATGTTTCACTATTTTGGCTTGGTTTTTGAAGCATTGGATTCCTAAAACATTCCTCTATCTCTCCATAAAAAGTTATAGCTTTTGGTTTTGATTTGAAAAAGATTGAGTAAAAAATGAGGGGATCGGTTGGAAGAGCATGAACTGGATATTTTACTTAACATATTTCAGTATTTTGATGATATCTTGATCTGTAGGATTCCAAATAAGATGAATTTTAATTTGTAGTAAACTAGAGATATAGGCATACAAATTGTCTCAAGAAGTCGAAATTCAATTCTTTCTCTAATATATCGAATTTTTAGATGGAAGTTGTATATAGTACACTGTTATTGAATGTGAACAACCCGATAATGTTGGGGGTATATCTTCCAAATTACTAAACCAAATTGAGTGATTTTAGTGTCAATAGAAAGATAAGACATATAGGAACACTTTTCTAGAAGATAGTATGATCAAATTACATCAGTTTCACTTTCTAATTGAATGTGAACAGTAGACCCAAAAGTGTGATTTGGAAACAAATTCTGAAGTGAGTCAATGAGAATGGAATAGAGATTTTAATGGTTTAGTGAGACATAAATCTAAGTATAAATGATAGTTAGATGAGTTTTGATATGAGATTGATTTTGTGATAAAATTGATGGATAAATACCCGATATTATTATGAACATGCATTGTACATAAGTCATTCCGTACATGTGCATTATTGAATACTTATGATTGTGCAAATTGTGATATTGTGTATATTATTTGTGATAGAGGAGCAACTGGAACGTCAACCTCTAGATGTTGTTGAATCTTCCAGGTATTAGCTTCGGGAGCAACTTGTGAGTAGCACATACGGTCTCACTTAATTACTTGTTTGCTTAAATCATCAATGGTTTTGAGCCATAATTAATAATTGACTCTTATGTCACTTGGATTCATTGACAACTTCCAGGTATGATTGTTTTTAAATGCAATGTTATTGCAAGTGAGAACTAGAGGAAGTGGAAAGAGTGATCTAGGTATGAGTTGAAACAAGGAAAGATTTGGAAATAAATTTGGCAATGATCTAAAAAATGTTCACTGAATATGTTTCAATCTTTTAACCATAACGTTTTCTTTAGTTGTTCAAATGAGATGATTCTTAATTGGGATTAATCTAGAGATATATGGATATATTTTGTATTAAGACATTGAATTTCAATTCTGTCTCTAAAAGTCTCAAAATTTCATGAAGTTATGAAGTTGGTCTAGTACGTCGGTGTGTGAATGGAAAATTAATCTTCAGATTTTAGGGCCAAATTTGATATTGATATAAAGAGATTTTAACTAAGATTCCTATGGAAAGTTGTAGATCTTTCTTTTATCTTTCCAATGGTATATAGTATGAAAATTTTGGACATCAGAGTCAAAAGTTATGATCTTTATAAGTAGAGATGTTCTGGGGAAGAAAATGAGATGCAAAAAGTGAGACGCAAAAATGAGACGCAAAAGTGAGACACAAAAAGTGAGACACAAAAATGAGACGCAAAAGTGAGATGCAAAAGTGAGATGCAAAAATGAGACGCAAAAGTGAGACGCAAGAAGTAAGACGCAAAAGTGAGACGATAGAAATGAGATGATAGAAATCAGACGATGGAAATGAGACGATAGAAATGAGACGATGAAAAATGAGATGAAAGGAAAGTGAGATGATGCAGAAGTCAGAAAATAGAATTGGTCTTCAAGGTCTTCATGAAAGTTGTAGATCTCGAAGTCCTCTTTCTAATAGTATAAAAATGAAGTCAATCTGACATCTTTAGTGAGAGTTATGGCAATTGCATCAAGGAATGTACAATATGAGTAAAGATATGAACATGTTGGATTCTTTTGACCATAACTTCTCCTATAGACCTCCAAATGACTTAATTCTTAAGCCATTGGATTCGTAAGACATTTCCCTACATCTCCACTAAGAATAATAGTCATATGAAACTAATGGAGGAAATTTTAGTGAAAAGAGTGGGACGGGTACAGTGAGTATGTTCCTTCAATAATATGAATTGGTGTTATCTCACTGAACATACTTCAGTATTTTGATGTTTTCTGGATCAGTAGAAGTCCAAATGAGACGATTTTTATTTTATGGTAAACTAGAAACATAGGGCTACAACTTTTGTGGAGAAATCAAATTCTAAATCAGACTCTAGGAGTTTCAAGTTTTGGATGGAAGTTGAGTATAAAGTACTGTCTTGAAATAAAAGCAGTTCAGAGATATTGGAGTATAACTTTCACACTACTGAACCAAATTGAATGCTTTTGGAAACGTAAAACAATAGAGAAGAGTCTTCTAGAAGAAAGTGTTATGTTAGAATATACAAGGGTGCTTTTGGTAAGATACTTAAGTATAAAAGACATAAGGCACAAATAAAAGGGTAAATGGGACAATTCTCACTCATTAAGGGCATAAATGGAAGAAGAAGTGTTGTCTTGCTTACAAATAAAGGAGAAACGTGAATGAGAAGATTCTAGAGAAGCAAAATGAGTGGATTAGAAAAGAGATAAGAGAAAGAGAACATGAAAAAGCAATGAAAGAGAGAAGGAAGAGAAAACAAGCTAGGGTTTAATTTCCTTGGCCTTCAATAGAGATTTTGAAGTTGTTCAAGGAGAGAATAAGGTAGAGGAAGAAAAGAGCTTCCATTAAAGCTAAAGATCTCTTCATTGGGTAAAGAATAAAGGAAATCAAGATAATCCTACCCAAGAACAAGGGGAAAGACAATTGTGACTTCGAGTTTTGGCAAGTAAACTAGGTCAAGTGTCCGCATTCAGGCGTTCCCAGAAATTGAAAGCAAATGCTAATCTGGAGTGTACTGTGAGTAGACCTAGATGGTCTCACTTTATTTTCTGCTTTATTTGAATTTTGTATACATTGATATCTGTATGATGATTGTGTTTGGATTCCGGACAGAAGGTCCGATAATTGTGATGATTGATCTGAATTATTGAAGTGCTCATTATGTGTGAATAAGATGAACTAAGTATTTTCGAAATGTGCATTGCATGCAAGTGAAAGAGTGAATGCTTAGCTATATGTTGAATACTGGACTACGGTTCGATGATAAGTGAATTTGATCGAATAAGTGCATGCAATGTAAATGATGCATTCCATTGCATGAATGCATGAAACATAATGGCGGTTGTGACCAGAGTAGCCGTCGATTAGAGCAACAAGCTCAATGTGTGAAAAAGAGCCTCGAGCTAAAAAATGATTCAGAGCCTCAGGCTTAACGTTTAATGAACCCTATATGGGACAGTGTAATGAGCCCTTTAAGGGACAGTATAGGCACTCGGTCACAACAAAATAACAAATAGAAAGTGAGTCTCATGTGCATTGCATATGGATAAAATAAATGATTAAATGTATTAAATATGAGGTGTGAAGTGTGAAATTGAATGTGATATACGTGAATGTGAAGTATGTGAAATGCAAATTATAGGTTATGTGATTAGGTGAGCCATCGATGATGGTCACTCGCTGAGTTCATAAAATTCACCCAAAATTTGTAATTATTTTTCAGGACTCAGAAGAATACCCCATTAGGTCAACGGGAGTATACCCACAGCATTCAAGTGAAGGATAGAGGTCAGGATCAGTTCGTGTCTGCATTTGTGTTTTTCACATTTTGTAATGAATTGTATATTCCGCATCTTTCTGTATAAAATTGTATTTTTAAATGACACAAGTGTTTTATAATTGTGAAAGGGCCCGAATGGCTATTGAAAATTGTGTTAAGTGAAAATGTTTATGAATGAATGTGGGCCCAATTTGAGTTTCGATTTTCACATTTTGTGTTATTGATTTTCAAAAAAAGATTTGTGGGCTTTTGAAAGATTGAGTGCTTTAGCACACCACCCTCGCGGGGCACGAACTCGAATATCAACATCGATCTCGGGTTCGGGTCTTGTGGGAGTGGGGTGCTACATGTACCCACTTTGATTTCCTTGCTTATAGACTTGCTCAAAATGCCTCTTCTCTTGTTCCTCTTGCCTCTTTTGATCCCCTTTATATAATAACAAAAATTTTACTCAATAGGGTTTTCAATTGAAAGTCACACAAAGCACAATCACTAAAATTGATTATAGAATACTTAAACCCATGCATTTTCTAAACTCTATAAACTAAAATCCTTCCAAAAATTTAAAAGATTCAAAATGATCTTACCTTGATTCTTAACCAAATGAAGAGATCTTTGGCTCAAATGGAAGCTCTTCTCTTCCTTTACCTTTTTCTCTTCTTGAATCACTTGAAAATCTCTCTCAAAAGCTAAGAAATGAAAACCCTAGCTCAACTCTCTTCTTTTCTCTCAACCACTGAAATTCTCTCCTCTTTCTTTCTTGTTTTCTCTTCTCTCCCAATTCATGTTTTTCCTTCTCTTAAATGCAAGACTACATTTCTTTCTTCCATTTCTACCCTTAATGAGTCCAAAAACTCCATTTTACCCTTCCTTATAGCCTTATGTTCTTTCATCCTTAAGTATCTAGCCAAAAATACCCTTAAACATTCTTATAACTTTAACACTTTAATTCCATTTACCCATTCAATAAAATCCTACCAACCTTGACATAATTAAATAATTACAAAGTGGTTAGTCTATCAAAACCACAAAATTAGTTAAATCATGCTTATTTATATTAAAAAAATAGGGCTCAACAATATAGGCAAGTGTCGTTTTTAGCAAGTGAAAGACCAAAATATGGTCTTTCACTTTATAAAAACATGATTCAATAAGTGGTGTGGCAAGTGACACATGTCACTTCCCCATTGTTCCATTTGGTCCACTATAATAACTAGTCCATTTTGTCTCCAATTTCTAATCTAATTGTCTCCCAATTTTCAATGACACTTGTCAATAAATCCTAAAGTCTTTCATCAAAATTTTCATTGCTATTAGACAGTAATTTCCATTACCATTTAACAATTGTTTTGCCACTTGGCATTTTTCTTAGTTTAAAAATTACCCAAGTTATTGGAAAATTTTCCAAAAAATCACCAAAAATTCTAAATCAAAATATACACTCCTCAAATAAATTTTCAATATATAAAAACCACATTTCTCAATATACTCACATTTATGAACAATTATACCTGGAAATTGTTTATGGATGCATATGCAATTATTTTTTATGTGCAAAGATTCAATATTCATGTGCATGTGTATATCATGCAATGTATGAGTATGAAATGTATTTTCTAATTTCTCAGTAATCTCTCATATTTACTATCTTAGCCTTAACATAGGTAGCGGGATATTACACCTGGGCTACAAGTTGGGGTTCAGGAATTGCATCTTGGTCTTCATAAGTCAGGACCTTAAAGTCCCCAAAAGCTTTCAATAAGACCTGATATTTTAGGAATAAGTTTAACCCAATTAACAACAATCCTGATCAATTAATCCCATGGCTTGTAGGTCTTGAATTGCTAGTCTTGATGGCCCTCCATTAAATGGAAAAACTCTTATACTAATGTATTGAACATTTATGCTTCATCTGAATCTTTAATAAAAGATCTTTCTGATGGTGAAGCTAGCCACTGTGTGTTTGAAGAAAGTTTTTCTTTAACTAAAGACACTAAGCCAAATACAACAAATTCTTACCCTGCGTTTGGTTAACGTCTTCAACATGCAGAGACGGAATGAGACGAAAATCTGGAGACAGAATAGAACAAGAATTGAAGACAATGAGATGTTTGGTTACGGTGGACAAAATAGAGAAAATTGTCTCCGTCCCGAGAACAGAAATATGTTTGGTTGTAGTGGACAAAACAAAAAATAATATTAATGACGAAAATTTCCCTGCAGTATAACATATTGGAAAGATGTAATTCATTGATTATTTTATAATTGTATCAATATTTATTTGAAGTGTATGTGTAATTTGTTAATTACGATGAAATAAAATGCGAAAATTAGGCATATTTATTAAAATACAAAACCTAAAAATTAACTATCTTACAAGTTAATTATCTTATTATTAAATTGTAACAGAAATAAAATTAATTTTTTTTTATTATTATAAATTTTGTACCTATTATTATTATTATTATTATTATTATTATTATTATTATTATTATTATTATTATTACTGTTGTTGTTGTTGTTGTTGATATTGTTGTTGTTGCTGTTGTTATTGTTAGGGGTGAGCATTCGGGTAATTTAGGTCCAATTTTTACTGTTCGGGCCCGGCCATAATTACCTAAAAAAATTTTCATCTTACCCGGCTCGAACTTGAAATTTCATTACCCGAACTTACCCGGCCCAAATTACCCAAAATTTTGTTTGGGTAAAGCCTGAATTACCCGAAATTTTGTTTGGTTCTCTTTAAAAAATTACACACAATAACTAAATACTTGAATTACATTTTCATATCTCAAAAAGTAGTTGAATTAATATAACCAAATATTTCAATTAACTAGCATAATTAATATGTTAATTCTACAAGAAAAATAACGAAATGTATTTTCATAATTTTTTAAACCTAATTCGGGTAATCGGGTCAGCTCGATTTTTTTTGGAGTTACCCGTTCCTGCTCGAAAATAATTAAGGTAATGCCCGGCTCGGTCCGAATTACCCAAAATTTAACATTTTCTTACCTGAATTAATTCAGACCGGGTCGGATAATCGGGCCGGCCTGAATAATGCTCACCCCTAGGCTTGCTTTCTTCACTAAATCAATAAAAACAAACGACATAAAGTGCAGAGATGGGGACTCTACATGGTGCATCCTTGAATAATCACTACTATCAAGCTACTCATAGAGAACTTTCATGGTAATAAATATATGCAGATCTTCATGTAGTCCCACTAGCACAGATATGATTTTCTTTTTGACATGTATTTATTTCATTTGATTTTCATTATCTTTTTAGATGTCATAAACGTGTATAAATACATGTAAAGTTATTCAGCATAATATAAAAGAAATACAATACGATTACAAACCAATTGCCTTCCTTTTCTACTATTTTTGTTGGAATCCAACCGTCATCAATTCCGAGCAGATCCCGATAATTGATTAAACTTGAATAAAACACAAATCGTTTCAAAAATTTGTTCGCTTTCCATTGAAAAATCTTTGAAACTTTTTCTGATTGTTAGATCAAGAGCTGTCCAATTGTCCAACCTCTGATGATATCCACAAAGCAATTCCGTTTTGAGAGGAAGAAGACAAAAAGTGTTAGCTTCTAAAAAGCTTCTCCCTTTAAATAAAAAAATCATTACAGTCTTTTATTAAAATTAAATCTATTTAATTAAATCAAAATTAAATTATAATTATAATTAATTTAAGTTTAATAAAATCAAATATCTCATATTTGATTCCAAAGTTTCTCAAACTTTATAATTAAGTTCAACTTAATTAAATTGATTTTTCTTTCACAAATTATTCTTTGATGTGTGACCCGTTAGGTTCCTAATATACTGGCAATGATTATAAATTATAATTGTAATTTATAATTAGAATTAGATAAATTAAAACTCCTTTTAATTTATCTTTAATTCTTCAATTAAATAATTTATAATCATAAATCATGATTGACGTCTAACAATATGTCATGATTATCTAAATATCGGGAATGTCAAAATGATTGACTTAACCTATCCATGCATGGCTATAATGTATAATTTAATTATTTCGTCAATTAATATTCTAATTGGACAGAGTATGGATTTAATCTCTGCTCTTATCATCCAATCATGTTAGTTCTTGTTAATTAGTAATTGATTTATAATTAAAATTTGAAAACTTCTTTTTCAAATATCAATTTACTCTGGTAAGAGAATTTCACAAATCATTACTAATCAAGAACAGTAAAATATTCTCTCTAATTACTTTAGAGTGACGAATCCTATATTGACTTGCTTAACTATCTACATATAGTTCGTACTGTATCTAATTACTACCGATTGAACTATCCTAAGTTGATTCATAAGTAGTATCAAAACACAGTCATTCCCATACTAGATACCTTAGTAATCTTAAGTTTGAGGATCAATTATACAACCATCATTATGAGATAATCTCTAGACACATAAGTAACATTCTATTTGGAATTCTCATAATCGGGTCAGTTCAGTGACTTATTCTCTAATAATCACGCACATATTAGTTTAAGTATCTCTATACTTTAATTTATGAGATCAATTACTTTCTTCATAAGAAAGAAACATAATGTATACTAGTTTTACCGTTTCAACAATATCCAATCTTGATGAAATCACAACTAGGAACATTTAAGAATAACATATAAGTGTAAATTGAATCTTATAATTATGATCTTAATATAATTTCAATTACACAGTAATTATTCAAAGGATTTTATCTTTAGTATTAAAACATAAAATATTAATTAAATTAATATATAAAGATAAATAAAGCCTTTTCATTAATTAAAAATATAATGTCATACATTAATTTGCATCCAATTGATTGGTTGCAAGGGTAAACTAACAATCTCTTATTTGCACTAAGGCCAATCACCTATAAATCTAATGTCATATCTATCCATATGTCGATCATGTCTCTTTTGAGACAATGGCTCAATAAGAGGATCTGCTAGATTCTCTTCGGTGAGAACTTGCTCCAATGTTATATCTTTGCGCTCCATTATCTCCCTGATCAAGTGAAACTTCATGAGTATATGTTTGGACCATTGATGAGACCTGGGATCCTTTGCTTGCACAATAGAACCGTTGTTGTCACAATACGATACTATGGGCTCAACAATGCTAGGAATCACTCCAAGTTTAGTGATAAACTTCTTGATCCAAACTATTTCTTTTGCCGCCTCTAACGCTAAAATGTACTATGTTTCGGTAGTTGAATCTGGGATGGTTGATTGTTTGGAACTTTTCTAACTAACCGCATTACCATAAAGAGTAAAAATATACCCTGACTGTGATTCACTATCATCTTGATCAGATTAGAAACTCGCATCCGAATGACCCTGAACTCTCAGCTCAGCTCCTCTATAGACCAGAAAATATCTTTAGTCCTTCTTAAATACTTGAAAATATTTTTCACAGCCATCTGGTAACCCTCACCATGATTAGCTTGATATCTGCTTATTATGCTCAAAACATAAGCAACATCTGGTTTAGTACATAGCATCGCATATATGATTGATCCAATTGTCGAAGCATATGGAATATAATCCATTTTATATCTCTCCTTTTGTGTCTATGGACACATACTCTGTAAGAGAGAAATCCCATATGATATGGGTAAAAATCCCCTCTTGGAATTCTCCATACTAAACCTCTTTAGCAATTTATTTATGTATGTGGATTGAGATAATCCAAACAATCTTTTTGATCTATCTCGATATATCTTTGTACCTAATATATAAACTGCTTCTCTCATATCCTTCATGGAAAAGTTCTTAGATAACCATATCTTAATAGACTGGAGCATTGAAATATCATTTCTCATAAGCAATATGTCATCCACATAAAGCATTAAGAAAATGACTACACTCCCACTTACGTTCTTGTAAACACAAAGTTCGTCTATATTTTTGATAAAATCAAAATTTTTGATTGTTTTATCAAAATGGATGTTTCAACTCCGCGACGCTTGTTTAAGTCCATAAATCGACCTTTGCAACTTGCATACTTGATCAGGAAATTCTTTAGATTCAAAACCTTCAGGTTGTGTCATATACACATCCTCTTACAAATTTCTATTGAGAAATGCTATTTTGACATCTATTTGTCAAATTTCATAATCATAGTATGCTGTTATAGCCAATAAAATCCTTACGGATTTAAGCATTGCTACTGACGAAAAAGTTTCATCAAAATCAACTCCTTATTTTTGTCTGTAACCTTTCGCCACCAACCTTACTTTGTACGTATGTACATTTCCATCTATGTCAGTTTTTCTTTTAAAAA
The DNA here is from genome assembly GCA_027479065.1 of Erythroxylum brevipes. NCBI lineage: Eukaryota > Viridiplantae > Streptophyta > Magnoliopsida > Malpighiales > Erythroxylaceae > Erythroxylum > Erythroxylum brevipes. Next base: position 61,603,286 of record JANIHY010000209.1, on the reverse strand, counting down.
TCCATTCGCACTCAATATGTACTATACCTTCAGGTGCATCTACCAAAATCCATACTTGGTTAGTGTACATGGATTCCATTTTGGATTTCATGGCTTCTTGCCATTTTAAAGAATTAATGTCTGACATGGTTCTTTAAAAGTAGTAGGCTCATATCCATTTTGGATTTCATGTTGATTGAACCCAAGTTTAATATATAATTGGATACACTTTCATGGTTGTTAATGCACTTTTTGACTCTTAATTCAT
>JANIHY010000209.1:61476484-61487235 GCA_027479065.1 Erythroxylum brevipes | reverse complement strand
TGCTAGTGAAATGCTCATACACGACGTTAGAGCTACTCCTCTCAACATCAACAAAGAATTTGACTTTCTCTGGTAAAGCTTCAATAGAAGAAACCATCTTTAAGGCGGACTTTCTATGATCAAAACTTATCACCCTATAGAACGAACAAACCACAACACTACATAAGCTACATTGCCTTGTTGGAAACTGATCGCAACATATTTGAGCCGAAGAATTTAGCTTACTCGCACTTAGATTGCCGCGAAATTGCCGAAGCAAACCCAGGCGGGCCACTAACTCTGTTAATCTGTTCCACATATAAAACCGCGACATTTTCATTTTAACTAAACCAACGCCTGCGCCTCAGCTTATTTTTAGCCAAGCTGATTTGATATTCTTTTAATTTTACTTCCCGCTTCAATTCTTTCCTTTTTTTGAATCGCCTTTGATTCTTCCACTCTGTCACATACTTGCCTTCCAAAAGCTTGGGTTAATTCATGAAATGTGTACTAAACGATTGAGATATTCTCTTTATCATCCACTCGCTCTCTCTTGACCTTTTCTTGTCTAGTTTACCACTTTCTTCCATCAGCAACAAACCCCAACATGGCTTTGAAGTCCTTATTTGATTCATTACTTTCTTATTTCTTACAAGGAATTATTCTTCTTTTCGTTACTTTCTTATGGGTCTGATTTAATTTAGGAAGAAATTTAAGCTTTCAATTTTCTTTGCGGTGCTTTTCAATTTTCTTTGTAGTGCTTTGCATCACATGTCTTTAGCTCTCTTTGTGGAAATATTCTGCCTTTCTAAAAAGTAGACGATCGGCTTTTGCCAACTTGCTCCGTTCTTCATCTTCTTCTTATAGCCTTTGAAACCGTTTATCTTCTTCTTCTATGGAAAACTGCAAGCCCAGTACGTTGGGTTTTTGTGTTTAATTGGTTATTAGCCCCCTCTAAACTTGTTGACAAATGGGTGGAGCAATTTAAGCAGTGATTATTTACTTGGTGAATGTCGACATGATTGAGTATATTTTTTCACCTGAAAATAGTGTAATGAATTATGGGAGATTTTGTTTTGCTCTTGATATTTTAAATGGCCCGAAATCAACTCGCACCTTCAAACCAAGTTTAGTCTAGCATAAAGGTGTTTGTTACATATTCGATTGGCCCTTGGCTTGTACAAGTAACCACACATGGTAGATGTATAAAAACATTCCCTGAAAGTTAACGGCATCCATATATTATATTTGCAAGCAATGGACTTGCTCATCAAGCAAGCTTTCAAAATTCAGAGACAAATTATCTGAATGAATTTAAAGATAAAGATCCATCTAGAAGAAAATATAGTTGTATATGGATGAACGAACTAATTTGATCCTAGACTAGAATCACAGGATACAATCTATTAACACAACCTTAGACAAGCAATTAGAAACATGATTCATGATTCAGACTTGTAAAAATCAACTGAAAACATTGTTCTTCATATAATTGGCATATATAGTGAGACAGAAGTACTAATAAATAGTCATAATCGGTTCTCTCATCAAGCATATTAGTTTTCTTTGATTGATGCCTTTAATATGCCATCATATCTAAACTATGAGTCATTCCCTATGATGCCATAAAAAAAAAAAAAAAGGATTACTCCATACTTGCATTGACCACTTTAGGATCCCTTGTTCCAGGATTCTAAGATCATTGGTCCAAGTTAAACAAGTACAACCATATACTTGCCCCCAAGAAACTAAGCTTCTTAGTTTTTTTTTTAAAAACAAGCGTCTCCAAAGCATCATAGATTGTGTCTTCTCATCTCTTTGGGTGCAACATACTTTTCATTCTTCGTATGTCAAGTGTCCAAAATACTAGAAAAGTTGCTAATAAAACATTTATCTTGGGTTTTTCACAAGCTTAAGTCAAATGAACAGCAAAACTAGGATTCTAGACTAATGTGTTGAAAAAGAGGTCTTTACTTGGAATAAGTCTTCTTATGAGTATTTTTGCCAATTTCATCAAAGTTGTATTGGGTAAAGTGAGTCTAACTGAGCTCTTGATTGGCATCAAAGTTGTATTGGGTAAAGTGAATCTAACTGAGCTCTTGATTTTGAATAGTTCGTCCATGGTCCAGTCCTTTTGAGAAAAGAAAGTAAGAACAGTGTTTGCATGATTCAAGTTGAATCCATCAGTTTTTCCTTTTTCTCCTTTTTATTCCTTGTTAAGTTGCTATTTGCTTTGTAGAAAGCAGAAGAAACATCATTTTGAAGTGGGACGGTTTTGCAGACCTATTCTTTGTTCTGTAAAACCGTGCCACTTCAAAATGATGTTTTCTTCAATGGGCCGAGACTCTCCTTTTATATTTCAAACATAGATGCTTCAATTTTCACTAGTGTTTGTGCATCTGAGTGAATTTCTTGATAACGTAGTTTGGTACAAAGATCTTCTAGATGATGCTTTTGCTAATTTGTCCTCTATTCTCAAATATAATGGCAATGTGTGTGCAATTGTTTACATACATGTATGTATTTATATTAGGAAATCTCTATATCCGGGTATTCATTAAGTTATACATGCTAGATATGTTTCCTGATGGAATGTTGTGCTTTGATTTCAGGTTGGGCAAGAATCATTTAGATTTATCACCAAATCTTACTACAGAGGAGCAATTAGAGCTCTTCTAGTTTATTACATAACTAGGTCAGTTTGTGTAAAAGTGTAGCTTATAAGTTAGATTGAAATCATAACTTGTTGAAGTGTTTCAGTCAATGTTGTAGAATCAACTCTATTCTACTATATTTGTGAGGTCGATGCCTTTCCCTTTTGCTAACTTTTTGTTTCTAGTTTACCAATATGTGGGAAAGCCAAATAGAGAAATAAATTAGTTTTTAAGCAATTTGTTTAACACCAGTTGTTAAATATTTATTTAAGTTAAATGCTAAAGGATTCATTTTTTGCTTCTAAATTAAATTGTGAATTCGACATTAGTGTTGTCTACATCATAAAAGTGAAGTATCCATTTTAATTTTTTTTCATTTGTTTTTTAGATTTTTACTTGAAGATCAAAGGTAATAATTCAATGGCGGGTGTATCTTCGTCTCGTCATCAGTTAAATTTTGAAGATGGTAATGAAGTTGACAAGAGTGAAGGTGAAGATGAGCATGTAGCTGTCATGAGTTTAAACAATAATAAGGAATTACAAGTTACTGGCTCAAGTGAAGTATCCAAAGAATTAATACAAAAAATTGGAATGGAGTTTGAGACAGAAGAAGATGCTTACCAATTCTATTTGGCATATGCTAAAAAAATCGGGTTTGGGATAGGGAGAAGCAAAAACCACAAAGACAAATCTGAAAACTTGATTGATAGAATGTTTCATTGTGTTAAAAAATATTTTTGTGCCAAAGTGTGAAATGTTTAATTCTTAAGATTGTCATTAAACTTCTAACAATGGTATGGACAAAAAAAATAAACATCGAACTTCTATTTTTTTGGGGGATGACATTATGGGGGAAAATATCAGCAAAAGCAAAAATGTAAATGAAGCCGTAATGTGAATGAAGTTATGAGAAACTCATGGTGGAATGGTAAAAAAAGACAGGTTGTATATAAATGTGTCTTTATAGGTCACAATTTTGAAAGTAACATCTTTGAAAACAAATAATCACTAGTCAGTTTTGAGAATAAATCACAATTTACAAATATAATCGCAACAAAGGATCTTTGGATTCATGAGCTAAACAATTCTAATACAAGTATTGACTTTAAATCCAGCTTCCCTTCAATATGCGCCAAAGAGAGAAAACAGAAGCAAGAAGTTGAACCAATTGCATCTTCATTGCCAGCTGAAAATGATTGACTTCGACCCGACCTAGTCTAGCATCCAAAGCTGCAAGAAGGCTCAAATTCTCTTAGGAACAAAATTTGATAGCATCTTTCGTCATTATCACGTCAAGTTGATTCTTAAGCTTGTGTATGTGTGTATGTGTACGCATGCAACCTTAAGACTGAAGACCAACCATAAAACTGATAAAAACATATTCAAGACAAATATCACATCATTGTTATGAAAGTCTCTTTGAATGGAGCCATAAATTTCATAAAGAAAGCAACAACCAAGAATTTATCTCCTCGTTGGGCACTGGAAAGGAAAAATCAAATTAATATTATCTTGAACCATTTAACATGAAACATAAAGCATTTTCTATGTGGTTTTCTTCTTTTGTTCCTTTAGCTATCATATAAAGGGATCCCAACCAAATTGACGTGGAAAATAACAAAAAAATAGCCAACTTAGATTAACAAAATAGTGATTAATTTATATACGAGCTAAATATCCCTACTAGTTACAAAAAGACACAAAAATTGAACTGATAATTCTAAAATGCTCAAACTTCTAGGTAAAGGCCTTAAATAAGTTGCAACTTTCTGCCAAACTCCATCCTGACCTTATACCTGGAATAAAACTAGGAGTAATCTCCTTTGATTTGTAAATGAGCTCTCATAACCTACGCTTATAATTGACATGATTTATATATTGAACTATAAAAAGCTTGAAGTTGTTATCCTATCCCTAGATTTATGAAAGGCATTTGACAATATTGATCTTTAGCACAGGTGTACTTCCTAGTAAACATCACCTATGCCTCATTTTTCATATGGGAAAAGGCATACAATAAAGTTATACTTTATATCCCTTTGCAGGTGATCTGATAATAACTGCAAATGTTTCAGTGGAAAACATAAAGATTAAAAGCAATCTTTGGTGCTGTAACTTAGTATTTGGATTATCAATAAGCTTTTCAAAAAGCTACCTTATTCCTGTTACAAAGCTAACCTTAGACCAACATCCATAGCTACTTTTACACAGCTAAATGCTTGAAACATGAGTTAGGACTCATAAACAAGTATAATCAATAAAAAAATAAACCACATTTCAACCATTCACAGGCATTGAACAAAAAATGAACTTAAGTTGAAAATCGAGTATACTAAATGAATAGTAACTGACTAACTTTTGAAAAATCATAACTTAAGCTATAGACGTCAGAATTTAGTGATTGAAGTTGTTATCTCTTCCTCTTAATGAGCTCTAAATGCTCACCAAATATTATAGGACAAGAAGGTCTATGCTAAACGTTATGTCATACAAAAAGGGGTTATTCCCTTAAGGTGACCTGAAATGTGCACCAAGGCAATGAATTATGGGGCAAGAAAGGTGTCATTATCTTCATCTATGTCTTAGCTTTCAAACAAAAACTTCCTTGCTAAATTTAGACAACAATAAGGCAACCATAACATATTTCTTCCTCGGCTACTCTATTAGACCTAACATTCCAGATTCAACACCTAAGTTTACACAGGCATAACTTCATGTAGAAAAGCCAGAAAAATGTGAAAAAATGTGAAATTTTTCCTTAAGATGTCTACTTTTAGGGCATACATGTCTTGCTAACAATATCCAATGCCACTGTCCTTGGCATGGCACAAATAGGAATCTGCCCTTGCTGCTAGGAAACAAGACAACACATAAACCATATACAAGCGATTCCAAATCTTCCATATACACTTCCAAATGTACATAAAAATACATGCATAGACCATTTACATATACAAGAGCCTAAACCAAAAGAGAGTACATACTTAAATTTAGGAGGCCATAGGTGTTAACCCTCTCCAATACCTAATCCTAAACGAGAACAGACATAATAACGGTAAGACCAAAAGAAGAGGCAATCTAAAACATTTAGCTTCATTTCAGCATTTTCATGATTCTGTTTTGAGCATTCACATTCCATCAGTTATCACTATTACCACTAGAAGTTATAAAGACATCCAAAATGAGAATATAAAAAGCAACAGACATTGTACAAGAAGTACTTCAATGCCTACTTGTCGCGCCCTAATAACCCCTAGGAGGATATTGCGAGTGCCACACACACAGAACATACTGTACTGAATACGAAACATTTATCAACATTTCGCGGAAGCATAGCATTCAAAAATAAATGTTCCAAACATATGAAACACTTTATATATGCATTTCTAGAATCTCAAACAAACATACATTACATATCATAATTTCATAAACCAGCCTAAATTAAGGTTATTACAACCTTCAAACAAAAATTTAGGAGTCATATACATCAGATATAAGTCCAAAAATAAACTCGAAATACATTTTTGACAAAACAAATTTTAAACTCCTTTGACCATTGAGGTTGATTTGTCCCAATCCCTACGTCTTTCTCTCTAAACCTACACGGGACAAATTCACCATGATAAGCATATAACTTAGTGAGTGATAACTAAACTATTTTTAACTGCAACAGATACTGAATCATGTTTCACAAAAGCATCTCAACATATTGAAATTTAGAATAGAGTAAGATTTATTAAGGAAAACACTTTGCAAGCTAAACTTAGTCATTTCAATAGTAAAACAGAACATTCAGAATACAGAACTAATTTTCAGAATAGGGTGTTAACCCATCATATCAAAATTTCAGATTTACTCCATATCAAATCTTATCTTATCATAGATCAAAATACAAAATGAATCAGACTGTAAATCCATGAACAACAGTGGATAACAAGAATTATATAGAAGATACTGAAGTCCCGACACCAAAGTGTCATTAACAGAAGACACCGGAGTGTCATTAACAGAAGACACCGGAGTTTCATTAACAGAAGACACCGAAGTGCCACATAAGTAGCTACAGACCTTTCTAGGCATGCCTATTTACCCACGACTAGGACTTGACAATTTTTAAAACCAAACAATTCATTTCATGTTCAACATAATTAGCCAATCATTGCTTTCATGCCAAAATTCAAACAACTCAATATGATAGCTTTGCAAATCATTCAATGGATTAAAGTCAAACAGCAAACAAACAGTCAAAACAGAACTATCCAAAATTTCTCACTAGATTTCTTATTGAATTACCGACAATTATTCAATAAGACTTAATTACAGATAAGATCATCTAAATTACTTACAAAATTTCTTACTAGATTACTTACAAAAATTACCATCTAAATTACTTACTAGATTACTTACAAAAATTACCGTCTAATTACTTACAAAAATCTCCCTTATTGCCTATTGCCTCGACATCCCAACAATATCTGGAAGTTGCTCTATGCGTTCCTCTATAACATTTAATACAAGCACATATCACTATTATGCATGATTATGAAATCATTTATGCACATTCATGTATACTGAATATGTATGGTGCATGCTCATTTCAAAAATCCGTCCTATCCTTAATCTTGTCACCTTATCGATCATGTGAAGTGATGCTCAATCCCTTAATCTAGATTTATTTCACAATCCACCTTCGGGTCAACTTTGCTCAATTATTCTCATTAAGAAGGTGAGGTAATTAGGAAATACTTCCTTCTAGAAAGTTTTCCCTCTTTATATTAGGTTTCCAATGATACGAAGTTCATCCAATTTGGTTTAGTATACTAAAAGCTATACTTAAAAGATTTTAGATTGTTCTTATGCTTCAGCAGAATTCTTATCTCAACTTCCAATCAAATTATGAAATTCTTAGAGGCAGAATTAGAATTTAATCTCTTTAGACAGTTTGTAACCTTATGTCTCTAGTTTACTCCCAATTAAAAATCACTCCATTCAAATAATTACAGAGAAAATTATGTCTAAACTACCAAAGTATGTTTAAGCTGTTAGGAAACATCGCCGCGGTGAACTTTCCAGACAGCAAAATTCTTTGCCATATTCTTAAAAGTTTGCCACGGCGAACCCAAGAGTTGGCCACGACGAATTTTCATAGAAATGAAATCCTTTAAGTTGGCCACGATGAACTTTACTGTGTTTAAATCATCATCTTTTTTCATTCTTTTCCCAGATTTTCTCACTTCCATTATATTCAATGAACACATATAACACTTAACCCCACTCTTTTACTTCCATTTCAGCTCATCACAACTCAAACAAATCAAAAATCAAGATGAAACACAAACATTAAAACATAATTCATTTACGTATTTCATCATGTTCTGCTTTCTCACAACTGCATTTTTGTTATGTTTTCTCTCTCTACTGTATTTTCTTTATATCTTTCATCTGATGCTTTTCATTTTACTATTCTCCATGCTTTCACTTTATTTATACTAAGATCTCAGCAAATCCTATAAATAATTTCTGCACAAACTCTATGCAATCGGTAATACACTTCCACTGCTTAATAATATCAACTCATCTCTCTCATCATTTTCACTGAATTTGCTTTATACATAACTCATGCATGTATATAATCCCAACACTATCACAACATCAAAATCATTCTCACAGAGCTTAGAAACTTAACATTTCACTTACCTTGCTTTCAAAAAATCACCAACAGTGAGGTTTCGGTGATGAAGGTTTAGTAACTTTTGGTGAAGACCAAATAAATCTGAAATGAAAATAAGGAGCTTCAGTAACTTTGCCTTACACAACTTGTGATACATGTGTTACTTACATCTTGCCATGTGTCACCATGCTTGTAAGCTATTTCTCAATCTTTAATCAGTCCACATGTCACCATACACGTAAGCCATTTGTCAATCTTTAATCAGTTCACATGTCAGACTAGGATTGGCCCAAATTTCAAGATTTTTCTAAAAATTCACCAAAATTTCCAAAATAATACTAATAATCTCTGAATAAATTTTTCATAATTTATTCACATTTTATAAATCTATTTTACACGGAATATCTAAATGAAAATATGTATATGTGTCAAAAATACATGTGCACTTATCAGCGAAAACTCAATTATGCAAAGCATAAAGTGCACTGAAATTCCTAAATATTCTAATCCCTAATATAGGGCGTTACACAGCTAATCAACCAGCTCATTGACAATAAAGACGCTTCTTAAAACTCTCTTTAATCACTAGTTAAAGTGGGTTCAACATATTGCTTGGTTCTTGTTGTGATATTGTTTATACTATTCCCTTCAATGATAAGCCACACCCAAATTTTAAACATGATCAAATTCCAAATTCAATATATGAAGCTTAATTACCCAGAACATCACAGAAGTTGATTGTTAAAAGCTAGATATCCTCTTAAAACTTCATTATTAATAAGAAAAAGATGATATCCTAGAGATGCAGGAAAACAACAGGTCAAAAATCAAGTTCAATACCTTGCGTGCAAGTTTCTCCTACTTCTCTTGCTCAACTTTCTGGAATGTGAAGTTAATAATTAAGGCATCGCTAAGCTTTGATGAAAATTTAGAAGAAAATGTATAGCTTAACAAGCAAAAAACAAAAGTATGTAGCCAACTAATTGAAACGGGAACTGTAGGCAACAGAAGAAGATAAAAATCTATCACAAGCAAAACATCCATATGACAAGAATTAATGCATGTCCTTCACCTATAGTATCAATGAACATAAGGATTGGCACATATATGCCTCTCCTACCCATCCACATGGATGCAGATGATATAAAAGACATTGCAAATTATCTACCTACCAGACATCTAAACTAATTAACTTGGCATATTATTAGAAGAACAAATGAAATATCATTTTACTTGCCAGTACCAGAACCAATTACAAACATATCATTTTACTTGAAATATGAACCCGGCTTACAAAATACTAAATTGACAATATCTGAACCAATCTCAAAGTACATAATTGATAAATTTCACACTTACTTGAAGAATAGCCTTAAACAAAGAAAGAGAAAACTACCCACCAAGAGAATAAATACCACCACTGAGAATAAGCAACAAAAAATGTGATATGTGCAAAGACCAACTCCCATAGTGCTCAACAATATTAGCCAAAAATTCAAAATTTGCATAAAAGCTCAATGGCACACAAGTCGTGAGGAAACTACTAAAATGGAAAGAAATAAGAAACAACTGAAACAATACAAGATCATGCATAAAACGAATGCAGGAATTACCTTGATATAGAAATTTTCTGCACTGTGTGTACGCATGCAACATGGATATTTTCAAATTGGCACAAGCATTCTGCATCTCTTGAAAATGTCAACCAACTAATGGCTATGTTCTGAAAGGCTAACCATTTCTAGCTCAAAGTCTAACTTCTTTGAAGGTTCAAACTGTACCGGTGGGCTGCCTGTGGGAGCACTCATGAAATCGTTATTGACATGAAAAGAAACGTTCATGCATGCAAGAAGAGGATTGGATAAGTTAGCATGAGAAAAGAAACATTCAAATGCAAAACATCAACAAATGTCCGTCAAATACAGCTTTCCATCCTTAAAATTAGCACAACCAACCATGTCTAGACACTACCCAGACTCAAATGAGGTTTTTCTTTTTTGCTTTAGCATGCACAGAATGCAAGACAGCAAGAAAGTGAGTTAAGTAGCTGCACAAAGTGCCAAGAACAGCAGCCATAATTATTGAGTAACACAAGTGTTTCTTCACTATATTCATAGAAAAAGACGAATATAGAGGATAAACACAAGCAAGAACAAATTCGCTGGCATAACATCAAGAATATATGTAAGCATAGACATTTATGTAAGTAAGTCTATGAGAAGCAAAATACGATAAGAGGACAGTCAATGTGAAGTTAACTTACCAAATAGGTGAATCGATAAAAATAATGATAAAAGCTACTTCAAATGTATTCCCTTTAACCACTTGATGCACATTACGCTCCATAAATGGTGACTTTGTCAATGTCACCTATTAGAACTCTTTCTATGGTTGTCAGATACTTTATAACAACTATATGTGTGCATATATTCCCTCCTATCACCTTT
>JANIHY010000209.1:61462741-61476384 GCA_027479065.1 Erythroxylum brevipes | reverse complement strand
GCAACAGCTGTAAATTACAATTCCTGGATAATAGTTGGGACAATTTTCAATTTCTTCATCTTCCGTTACAAAAAGCAGTGGTGGCAAAGGTATAACTACATTCTTTCAGCAGCACTGGATGCTGGAGTAGCTTTCATGGCAGTGCTGTTGTACTTCTCAGTAGGCTTGGAAAATAGAAGCCTGACTTGGTGGGGTTCAAATGGTGAACATTGTGATCTAGCAGTTTGTCCAACAGCCAAGGGAATAGCAGTGGATGGCTGTCCGGTTAACTGATGCTCTTGTCCTTCTGTTATATATGTCTGTTACAAGAAAATGTTTTATCCCAATGATTAGCTGGTTATAAAAATGCAAGACCCACCCTGGTTCATACACATGGAGAAATGGTGACAAGTAATTGTTTCAATTGTATATGTGAAATATGTTATATTTGCATCCCTAATATAGCAATCAAGCAAATCTTTAGAATGATCCAGAAGCAGCGTTTAAAATATATTCACATTCTCCTTTCAGAGCACAACAGCATCTTTTCAAGTACTTCAATGACCAAGGAATATGATTTTTAACTAAAAAAATTTTCTGCTCAGCAATGGTATTACTATTATTAGTTATTACCACAACTTTAAGCCATGATAAAACAACGTATATTGTTGAGAAGTACTCAAGATTCCCATATTCTAAACATAATGCTGCATCAACAAGCAGAGAATATTAGGTCACTTGAACAAAAATGTCGAGACAGAAAAGATATGCAACAGGAATGAAAAAATTACGTAAAATGTTAAAAGTAATTATGTGATCTATCCTTCAATTTGTGTACAAGGATATGATTTGAGCATTCCGTCAATCATGGTGGCCCATACCTTGATGTTGACAGTCATTTAAGCTGAAAGCCACTGATTATACTCATCCATCCTTATTATAAAGGAGCTGGAACTGGATGAGCCACCTCCACCATATGCCTTCATTTTCAGATAGTGAAAAATGGACTCAGGAATTGCTTTCGGATTAGTAAATATAACATTAAACATTTAAACAGGATGCATACCTTTGCAACTTCAGATGTATCAGTGGCACTGTCAATAGTCCTCAAGCAAATCTTAAGATTATTTCTCTGCCAATAGACAACAGCTCCGATGGGCCTGGCATAATTTAAGCAACCATTGTAAGACTGAAGGGAAAAGACAAAAATTTAATCCGAATAATCCGAATAAGGTGACACATAGTTTGACTGATTAGTAAACTCCATCTAACTTAAACTAGACCGCACTGATGCAATGCCTCAAATACCTAAGACCAGCAGTAGAGCTCTCTATGCTAAGTTGTTTTCCAATTTTATCACTTAAGTAGGAGTGACCATCTGCTCTAACTCCCTGAATCAAGAGGGAATTCCGGAACTTGATATTGTCCAAAAATGAGAGATATTGTAAGACCTATTAAGGATAAAACAAAGACAACCACAGAAAACAATTTCTGATTACCAGGCACTCGCCGTAAAATCCTGTACCAAGCCGAACTTTGAAAACTTTGTCCAACAATTTACTAGCACCATCTTCCCTGGAAGATATGTAAGACTTTCCCTTGGAAATTAGATCTATAGCATTCATCGCAAGTAACTGCAAGAAGGAAAAATTACAGAAATATCAGCACTCAGAAGTCGTCTGGGATAATGATAAGGATGTGAAAGGAAAATCTAAATTCCAAAATGCTTGTAACTTCTTCAGATTCTTAAAGAATAACAAAACAATAGATGAGTTCAATCCAAATCAACCTCTCCATAAAAATGTGGGTTAGTGATGCAATTCAGCGTAGTGCGCTTTTCATTAAGTCCCATATTGAATGCTCTAATATCAGGCAAACTCCATCTTCGAAGGTCTACATCTTCAATGTACTTAAGAACCATCTCGACACTATCCCTATTTTTCAAGTCCAACAATTCATCTGCTTTCCCCTTATCATAAGCACAAAAAAAAGATTAAATCTCAATATTTAACACCAAACCTCAAAGCCACTGATATCAAACTAAAATCACAACAGGCAAACTTACAGAACCAGATTTCAGATTAACAAGCTTGCTAGTGAAATGCTCATACACGACGTTAGAGCTACTCCTCTCAACATCAACAAAGAATTTGACTTTCTCTGGTAAATCTTCAATAGAAAAAACAATCTTTAAGGCGGACTTTCTATGATCAAAACCTATCACCCTATAGACAGAACAAACCACAACACTACATAAGCTACATTGCCTTGTTGGGAACTGATCGCAACATATTTGAGCCGAATAATTTTGCTTACTCGCACTTAGATTGCCGCGAAATTGCCGAAGCAAACCCAGGCGGGCCAAGAAAATCAAGGAGATAACACCTTTCCAGCCCTTCCATTCGGAAATCCTCAATCCTGATAACAACCCAGCAGCAAAGTTAACATCTTTTTCTGTTTTCAGGTCTAAAGTAAATAGCTTTAAAACATCTTTGATAGCCCAAAAAAGCTAGAGAAAGAATGGGTATGGCAACCAAAAACCTGAGAGGTTCAACAGAAGAGAAAGGCAGAATAAGAGAAGGAATACGGCATCGTAAGTGGAAGAGATGAGCAAAGAGGGCAGAGAAAGCTCCTGAGAAAGATGGGTAGTTGTAGAGCACCAAAGTTGCAGTCTTTTCTTCTCTTGCTTTCGCCATGAGTTCCAACGCCGCGTCTGATCGGAACTCTCGAGCTCCGTCGCCGTGGATCGAGGGCGCCAGTGATAAGAGAGCCCTCCATTTTCTTCGAAAGTACAAAGCCATCAAGTACTGTTCACATTATTTTGAACGAAAAGTTAAATATATAGAGTTTTGACTGTTTAAATTAGAAACTTTTACAAGTGCGAGTATCAGAGATTGGATTGGATTGGATCTTTAGGGTACGAGTTTTTGAAGTAAAATATGTGTGTCATGTCCGGACGGGCACGTGGCCCTGGTATATGTTGTACTATGCTTAATAAATTAAAACCCCAGACGTGGAAGTTGGATGAGATATTTTCCTCTCTACTTCTCTCTGCCCTTTTATGGTATGTCTCCAAGCCAACGTTGGACTTATTTCCGATGACCACTCTTTCTTCAACCCTTTTATTGGCAATTGATTAGTTTTGCTTTCTTCTGGTTCTGTTCACCGTCTTTGTGTTTGATGCGCTGTAGAGATAGGCCCTTAACCGGTGCACTTGTGCATCTTTTTATTGTTCATATTACATCAAGTTTAGGGCTTCATTTCATGTTTTGTTTTGCCTTTGCAGGGTTTTCTTGGTCGGTTGTTTCGTGGTTGAGGTGCGAAGAAGCCTCTGTGGTTGTGATACTTCCTTTGGTTTCTGTTCTTAGCTACCACTGGTGTTTTGAAGAGCTAAAACATGGTTGCTGCATACTTGGGTAAGCTTTTTTGGTGTATACAGTTATGTCGAGTGGTTGCTTAGAGTGTTCTCTTTAATGGATTATGTAAGACAGAAAGATTTGGGCTTTGATTCTTGCTTCATTTTACGTTTCTTCCCATACTTTTACTCTCTTGACGAGTTTGGAATGTCAAAATGGAAAAGGAAATGATTGAAATAATTTTCAGCTCTTGTATTGAAATTTATTAGAGTGTTTGAGAATGGAGGTACGAATGATTTATTTTTTGTCACAGCTGTGCGCCTGTGACAATTGGTGTATCCCGTATGCTCTATATTTGCTAATTCCAAGCTGCATGCACCAATTTCCAATTGCATTTCGAGATGTTGCCCTAGAGTATGCTCCGTGGTTCTGTTTGCTTTTATAATGTTCTTTCTCCATCTGTAGATGGTATATTTATCTGGGCAACTTTTTCTAGCAAGGTTATAGATGTTAAACTAATTTACTTTCATCTCTTTTTGGAAATTGATTATTGTCTGCAGACTGGGATGATTGAAGTGTGTTTGATTTGCTTGCTTGGATTTGAAGATAGATCTTCTCTCAGATATAAAGATAGAAGATAAAACTATTTCATATGTTCTTCATCAAAGGAAAGGAAAAGAAAAACCTCAACAAATAGTTATTGCTCTTACTTTCGTTACTGTCAACTAAATAACACTTCTTATCTATTTTAACAAAACAAATATGCACTTTCTAAGGGTTCAAGTTCAGACTTTAACATTTTAGAAAATTATGTTTCATGATAGATATGGGTTCATACATAGAAATCTTCAGATTGTTTTTAGAGTTCCTTTTATATTTTAGAAAGGAAAATAAAAACGAGTCATAGATCTTGGTTTACAGGTCAATATGTCCAAGTCTTCAAGTTTCTTTCTTGCTCTTTGAATTGAATTGATGACATTTCTTGATACTCTCCTCACTCGCTGAATAAATTCACTCCAACTAAATTAAGAGAGCGGAAATAAGACCAGGGCAACAATATCAACAATATGCTTAATTGAAATATTGTCCTACGATTTTAATCTATACTTCTAATCTAAGTACAGATCAATACACGTTTTGCTAAAGAAAGTGCATATTTATTTGATTGCAAGTGGCATTTGAAATAAATGATAGTGCTAAACATCTCTCTTTAACTAAATTGATAGATCTAACTGCTAGTGTATGATGTTGAAGTACTTAATGGTTGAATTCAAACTTCATCTCTTGATAAACATCTAAATGGAGAATACTTTATCATTTCTCTATATAGGTTCTTTCTAGTACACATACAGTTCTTTCGACATGCAACTGAGTATAATGCAGTTTGTTGGGGATGGCCACTCTATTATTTGCCTTTTAAACTCTCATGTTACCTTTTAATTTTCTTCACTTAGATAAACAACTTTATTTATTATTTACACCAATATTTTTCTTAGAACATGAATAAATGTACATGAACAAACCTATGAGGAGCATGTCTGATGTAATGATGTTACATTAATCTAAATGTCTTTGGTTTTTATTATTGATTTCTTGCTGTGAGATAGAAGTGTTGAGAGTACATAAAAGTGCAAGGAGCATTTTCAAATTCTGTCCTTTTGTATCAGCTTTACAAGTTACAAGCTGGGAAGAAGCACTAGAACTGTGTATGTTACATTCCACAAGTGTATGCATTGAAGAAAGTGTAAGAGATTGAGGGCAGATTTGAATAATGAAAAACTTGTAAAATATGGAAGAAGTATTAGCAAAAGCTTGTAGAAGAAACTTTTTCAGGAAGATAAAATATGAGACTTGGGTGGTTTTCATCTTCTTTTATATATGAATATTTTGGTCAATCGGGTAGGGCAATGAATAAGTGGTTGATGTTTAACATGTTAAATACCACCATGGGTCCCAAATTTCAAGACATGTGGCATGCCTATGGTAGATTGTTCTTGAACTTAACAAATCAGTCTTGTAGACAAGTAAAAATGTTGGATCAAATAGTTTATTCCTATTAGATTGTGGTCTACTAATTATTGAATTGCAAAATTGTTATTTTCAGAAAACATCAATCGAGATTGTGGCGGCTATTCAGTGTA
Organism: Erythroxylum brevipes; assembly: GCA_027479065.1. Classification (NCBI taxonomy): domain Eukaryota; kingdom Viridiplantae; phylum Streptophyta; class Magnoliopsida; order Malpighiales; family Erythroxylaceae; genus Erythroxylum; species Erythroxylum brevipes. The sequence continues at coordinate 61,470,908 of JANIHY010000209.1, read as the reverse complement.
TTGCATTGATTGTGTTTCTAATAGATAGGAACTTTGAATCTGGAGAAATAACTAGGTTGATTCTTTGATTTTCTTGAACAATTTGTTTTATATGGAATGTTTTAACTAGAATGTAGGCAAAGTATTTTCCCCTTTTCCTGTGTAATTCTAGCTGCTTCAGAATAGGATAAACTTTGCTTAAGACTTCAGCATTATGTGTTCTGGCACTTCATCCTACTTTGAATACTTAATTCATTGACTAAATGCTGCTAATGAAGACTAAAGTTGAAGGATTATATTATAGCCTTGATTCAAAGTGTTTTGGGTTATCTTGACACGAGACAAATCTCAAAGTATACATCCAGAAAATTATCTAAAAAATCTTGTGTTTCTTGACTTTGTTCTGATAGGACTAAATAGTATCAAGGAACATAATTTGAAAATTATTAGGACTAGGTGCAATTAGAGAAAATAATTATTGTGACCTTGATTATACATTTGCTTGGGCTAACTCTATCTGATGGATCCTTCCAACTCAATGGCAGCTTCTTCTGTTAAGTAAAAGAGATTAGGGCCTGTGGACAGAGTAGGCCATGGCTTTTGGTTACTATTTTGTGAAAGTGCGCACGTGTTTACATAAACACCAAAAGGTGGCTGCACCTTTTGTTATGCTTGTTGTTTTTATCTGCCAATTTCTATGCATTTCTAATACTTCTGTTGCTATCACTTGCCACTATTTGTTGATATTATGAATGCCATTAATACATGACTTGTGAATTGGAAAGTGAAGCGTATAGAATTTCTGTATTTTAAGAAGTCAATCTAATATTTGCAGAAGTAATTGAAAATCCTTGTTACAGGGACTTGATGATACACATGTGACTAGACGTTTACTCATAATTGTTCGCTGGACTAGAAGTAACATATTGACTCATGCAACAAAAATTGAGAGTTATATGTTTTTGCTGAAGCTTTACATTGGGAAGCAAGATTTTGAATATAATTCTTGCTTCGGACTAATATAAAGTGCTGCTTGAAAGACTCAAAAGATAGAAGTCTCTTTTTTCTCCTCATCACAATGTCTGCCTACTAGCAGTCACAAGAGTAATTCTTGAGTGTACGCACTTGAAATATAGAAATCGTGAATTGTTGAAAGCCTCAACTATCATCCTTTATCTGCTGAGTACACCGAACTGGCCTTTGTGCATAGATTTCATTTGTGAAGATCGTTTCTGATCCTGACAATGATGAATTATGAACGACATGCATCTTTAGTGAAAATCAGATACTGTTCTTACGGCTGTTGTTTCTTGCCAAAAGGCATAGTATAATGTTCAGGATGATGTAAGTTGAAAACTTGTGATTGTATATTAAGTCCTTATTCTTAGTTTAAAGTGTTAAACAAAGAATTCTTGTTATGTTTGTTTTTTGGTGGGGCAGGTATTGTTGTCTCCGTACGATTAATGCGGAGACAACAATAAACAACTCAAGTTTTACATGGATGAATAATGGCATATTTTCTGGTGTATAACTTTAGCACGTTGATGTAAATAACTCAAGTTTAAAAAATAGATGCAGGTTCCTTATGTCTGCTACAAGATTAGTAATGAAATATACTAGTATTGTCATGATTTTTTGTAGTGAAGAAGGTATTGTCATGATCTGACAATGTTTGCCTGTAATAACTATATTTCCCAAAATGTAATGGATCTTATAGAATTTCATATGTACATACTTCTACTAAATTCATTTGTTTGTTTTATCTATTTGTCTGCTCTGAACTCTCTTTAATGAGTCAAAGAATGCACAATGCTAGTGGAACATTAGTATTGAACTTATGCTTATTGTTTACGATGCCAAACAAATCCTCACTAACACAATGATAGTTTTCTCCACAAACATTTCAATCTCAAAGATATAGAAAAATCTAGTAACATCTGGAACCTTCCTTTTCTTTTTAGTTTAGGGAACATGAAAGCACCTGTTCAAATTGAGGTTTCCACTTATTAACATGCTGGTCTTTGATCATCCTGCAGCAATCTTGGAAATCTATCTGGCAGACATTTGTCATACCAAATATGACAGCCCTGTTGTTGAAAGCAGTCATAGTATCCGATGAGAAATCACCTTAGATGAGCTTGACCTTTAAACTATTAGGAAGTTGCAGGCATGATAACCCAAGGATGCTCTATTTCAGTTGTAATCTGTCATAGATTTAGGAGAACATTCTCACAAAAGATATTAAAAAGAATTGTTTTGAACTGAGCTCCTACATTTCTCAATTGAGTGATAGAACGCACCCCAAGTTTATTGGTTGTGCTGCTACTTTGTTGTTCTGGTGTTGTGGCTGGCTCAACTCAAGGTGAATAGGGATGTCCACATCGTATTTGTTGCTTAGAGAGTATGGTGGGTGAGGACTAATATTTGCTTCAGCAACTCCATACACCTGGGTCAAAAACTCTGTTAAGGCATCTATGTGCAGAGAACTTAATTGTCTTCATCAGATATAAAGACAGACAAATGACATCCTTTGATGTAGTTATGCATACTCGTGATATAGTCATATGCTTGACTGTGGACTGCTACTCAACTGTGATTGTGTGATGACTTCCTGTTGTTATACAAAAGTTGCATATGCGATGAATACAATGAACTTAATTTGTACCTTTTTACACAAGGCTGCATTTTCTTGATGTATGATGTCTACCTTCTTATGAAGTTCTAGATTTTCTTGATAAATCAAGTTTCCCTGCATTCAGTTCCATAAAAATCAAACTTGAAACTTTTCCCTTATAAATGTGTGGACTATGAAATTAAAGGTTGGGAAAGACCTTGTGCTTCAATTCTTTGATTTCATCGGTTAAAATCTGTTCCTGCCAAAAGAATGAAAAGAAAGTTTGTTGCCTGAGGAACATAGTTCTGTTATAGGAAATGAAGTTTGCTACAGGTACAGTTGCCATACCTTTCTCACTCGGATGCCTTTCAAGCTCATCTCTAATTGGTTTTCTAGGTTCTGCAGATCCTTTGTGGTCAAACCAGAGAGCTCTTCTCCCATTAGTTTCCTGTGTCAGACTTTTTTAGTAAATGCTCGGTAGGTTTTCCACAATTTAGGCACTTCATAGATTTTGTAGACCATGTCATGGTGGATATGACAACATTCATTTTCATCCATGGGCTATTTAGCTTTCTTAGAAGAGTGCTGAAATCTTCATCGAGAGCTTTGTAATGCTAGTAATCAGTTGATCTAGCAATATCTACATGCTTAGTTGTCAATAGACAGTAATTTGTCAACTGGAAATGTAGTACTGAAAATCTAAAATTTGTTTGTATAATGGCCAAAAGAAGGAGAAGAAAGTTGAAAAGGATTAAGAAACTGGAATATTGGGAGAGATGGGGAAGGTTCCCTGGAAGTGGTATAATGATCCTGTCACAGTGGAATAGCTGAATTTAATTTGAAAGCAAAACTGCTGTCTTGTGAACTATGGAAGCTTTCACAATTTAACCTTTTGCACATCTAAATACATGGAGGCCCTAAAGCATATTGTTGAATTACCGTATCAGAGTGGCCAAATCCTCTAGCTGGACAGTATACAGACCTATAAGAGCAGACACTACTCAAAAGTAATTGAGGTCGCTTTTGTAAACCTTAACTAGTGTGGAGATCCCGAACCCTGTCCTCTCTTCTGATGCAATAACATAAACTTCTGTCTTCATGTGATTTAATGACTTTTTATTCATAATGATGCTCTCTTGAATGGCGATTCTTTTAGTTCTGCTCTTCTAAGTTAAGCGATGGTGAATTACATCTGCTTTATTTATTTCACTGTAGGATTATTTGATTTTATTCTTGCCCTTTAAGACCTTCCTAAGGTCTCACCTTTACAAAACAGGAGACGGAAATTAAGAGAATCAAAGTGATCAGTTTCTTGGATATTATAGCCGCCATGTGTCTTCTAGATGGAGTGTCCAAGGGGATGAATGTTGAGATTCAGAAGTCAGTTACATGCATATGCATATTTGGTTTAGTGGTAAGCCAGATTTGGTGAGTAATGCTCTTACTTATTACGACTCTAAAAGAGTAACCTACACTATCTCTTTTTGTATATCATGACAATCTATGTTGAGTCAGCTACCTATTCTTAATTAACAATAACCATGTAGCGGAACTAGCTGAATAATATCAAGAATTTAAAAGGACTGTTGCTAACTGTTATCAAACAATGCCATGCGCATGAAATTAAGGTTTTTTTCATTAGTCATAATCCATGATTTATAATTTAGCCATAAAAAAAGATTGGTTGGAAGAGTTGGAGCATCCGTGGATGAGGCTTTTTGCAGAAGTCAAAAAATAAGCGGATTCATGTTAATGATAAGCATAAACTCTGAGGGACCATGTAGATTTTTCATTTAAGAATTATGTATGCTTTAATACCAATAGCTGTGTTAAAAGATTCAGTGTTGAGTGGCATATACTACCTATGATATTCTTGCAAGAATTGCAATTCCTTCTTCAAGCTTGCTGCCTCCCTTTGCCAAAACTAGTGTGAACAAATAAAATTGATTGCATAAGAAGAAATATCAAGAATAAAGTAGAACTCAAGCACTAGGTAAGTCAAATATACTTGCACAGTGTATTGATGGGAAAAAGTACCAACATATTGCATACAAATGTCTTGCTATGACTTTCAAAGATGATAACTCTGATATATCCTCTGGTTTTTTGAACCACGTCATCTGTTTATGAACTTTTTCATATGTTTTTTTCCTTTAGCTACTGGAGAAAAAGTGTTAGAAATTGAAATTCATGCAAAGTTCTTGGTGGTTAATTATGTCATTCACCCAAATTTTTACCCTAGGCTAAGTTGGGAACATATAAATGATGCAAGGATGACCAAATTTTTGGTCATAATATACACGATTTATTCCTAATTAATCTTATTTACTACTTTAAGTTGTTCTTTCTCCAAGTTCTAGAACTGTTTTCAAAAATAATTCAATCCCACATTAATTCTGACATTAATGAACATATGTTTGCCTAATGTAAATAATAATAAATTACTAGTCTAAACAATTACTGATATTCATATTCAAGTGGATGATGTTCTTTTCGTGCGGAATGATCCCACCAACTACTAGCAGAGGCTGTCAGCTAATGTGAGAGCAACCAATTACTGTTTCAAACAATTACTTTGGCTGTATGTATAGTCAAGGGGTTATAGGCGATTTGAATACCGGTTGGCTGAGTGTTAGGTATGGAAGTCAGTATATGCCAAACTTTCTGACATATTTGGAGTTCATCATTCCCTGGGATTCAGCTCATCATTGCTACATCCCATTTGAGAAAATTCATCAGACTAGATTGGTACTTGGAAGGTGAAGTTCAATAGCAGGAAAATCACCATTATTGAGGTAAATGCACCCAGAGTAAACTATTGGTAAATTGTGTGAAAAGCTTGTATGTATAACAGGGTTTTGGCTTTTAATCCAAGAACTTATGCAGGAAAACCAAATGATTGAATGACAATGATGCAGCTGATGGAGTTGCCATGAACTGAACCAAAGAGAACCTGCATAGTTGATGACTATTTATCTTCTGTGTCTGTAAGCAGGTAATTAGTTGTAATTTATTCATTTTTTGTGTAACTGTTTATTAATTTTCTATTAACCGAGCCTTCATTAGAATGTAGAATTTTTCCCAACAAAATAGGGTACAAGTTGATTTAATAGGGCCTTGCCAGGTAGTATCCACAGACTACTAAATGGAGACCAATTATGAGCCTCCCTTCCCTGTTGATCTTACAATGTTTACTTCTCTTTGATGCTCGCATGCCTCGGACGATATCTAATGCCAGCCCGTAACTAAGGGAAAGTTTTGAACTAAAGTCTCCCCTTTGAACTTGAACCAATTTGTACTAATTCAGATTTCTCTGTTGTGTTCCAATTCTTTAACCCCCTACGTGACATCTTTCGTATCCTATAGCTATGTCTTTTCTATCTTTGTTTGGCTCAAGCTAGAGTTCAATCTACATAGGGGAGGGAGAGACTAATTTCAGCCGAATTCTTTGGTCATTGACAGCCAGTGCCTGCAAAAGGTATGCTTATGCATGCTTCATATTGTGAGGTAGCTCTTTTACACGATGCCAACCATTTAAATGTAAAGTAATGAAGACGTGAAGATTCCTAGTATATATTTTACTAGTTTTGATTCTTACTAAACCATAAGAAGATACTACCGTTCACATGTGTATGCAAAGGAAACACTTGAGGATAGAATCTTTTAAAGGGAAGAGGAATTTGCAAATAGCTTATGTAATACCTCAAAATGCTGTACCCAACAAAAGCAAATTTGAGCAGAGAGTACCTTAATTTCTGCAGCAGGATTTAAAAGCTCGGTATGCTCCTCTTTCTGTTTGTTGTAGCGGTCAATTACAGCTTTCATGCTAGAAACAAACGTACAACAGTAAAACACATTTGTTAAGATGGTATGTAACAGTGGTAAACAAGACTTCAGGTGCTTTATAAGGAGCCATTGAAGCAACTCGAAACTTTCAACACATTAGATTATGACTCATTTCGTTTATATGTGTTGCTCGTACTTTTATTTATTTTTTGTTTATTTCATCTACCCCTTAAACAACTCTCTTCTAAAGACAACTAAAATCTTGAATTCGAGATATCTGGGTGTTGGGACGCATTGCTCTTGCAGGCTACTGAATAGAATCTTTGATAAAAGGTGTCTGTATGAACGCAACTATTGATCAAGTCAACAGCTGCGCCTGAATGCATATGTGTCCGAGTGATATGTCAGTAAGTATGATGCGTTAGTCTTCCATACTAATGGAAATGAACTTGTTGGATTCGTACCTCCACTCATCCAACTGACTCAAGCCTCGGATACTATGCGTGAACAAAGGACGTCTTCTTATAAGTTGAGACCTTCTTAAGATACCTCGTGAGTTAAAAACAAAAACAAAAAATAAAACGGACGTCTTTCTACCGGATTATCCTTAATCAAGAAGATAACGAGTACCTAAGCATTAATACATTACATGTGATTGCTGTTACGCCAATCGGTTGCAACCATTATATGCAATTACATGCTTACATCTGTTCTTGTTGGTTCCTACGTGAATGCAGGCATTGGTAAACAATGTAGTTTCGAGACAGTCGTGCAGGCAGCCTACTGTGTATTCAATAGACTAAACAAATCCTTTTCTCCTTGTGATCACCCTGATAGTTATGGCTTGTTTTTTTAATTTCTTATTTAGTGGCTTTGTTATAAAAATATAGGTCTACAAATTTTGAATTATAAATTTTAAATATGTACAAAAACTGAATGGGAACTAAATCAAAGGTTGATTACTCTTTTATATGTAATTTAGACTGAAGATCATTCCTTCCACTTGACATCCTCTGTCCCATTTTTTGAGTACCAACCTTGTTCTTTTCAATCTCAACCTTCTATTTATGTGGGTCTCACAAAAATGGAAGGTTGAGATTGAAGGGGACAGGATTGGTACTCAAAAAATAGGACAGAGGATCAAGTCCCCATTACTTCCTCTCAAATTTTTTGTGAATTATACTTGTCATTAATAGTGTTTGGTTTGGGACGGATCAAACTCAAATTAGTATTCTCTTTTTGGTCTCCTAGGTTGTCTACCTCCCTATCTTCTCTTGGGTTCTTGGGGAGTCGAGCCTGGGACCTCAAGGTTTTGTTGCACTTAAGTGCACGCCTTTTATCACTGGGCTATTCAAGTGATGAGAGGCGTGAGTCTTGCACCTAACAAAATCCTGAAGTCTCAGGTTCGACTCTCGCATGCCTCCTAAAGAGGGGATAGGGTTTACTAAAGGACTTAAGAAATTAAAGGAGACAAAACCTCAATGGTGCAGGCCTACCTAAAGTAATGTTGTTTATGAATGGTTAAAGCGCCTAACTCATAATTGGTGAATTTGTAGGTTCAATTCCTATTGAATGCACGCCAATGAAATTTTCTAACAAGTCTATCGAAATTGGTTCGTATAAATGAAATCTCATCATCTATGCTTAACAAATTGGTGTAGTCATGATTTGTGATATTTACGACTTCGAATGACCACAATCATGGTCTCACTGCAATTTATGTACACTAATTGATCACTTAACATGTTCGTGACTTGAAACTAAATGGTGTTTTGTCAGCTCAATAGT
>JANIHY010000209.1:61424478-61441409 GCA_027479065.1 Erythroxylum brevipes | reverse complement strand
AACAAGTAAAATTCATAGGTATGTTTCAAAATTATCTATTATATCTTTAAAATTCGAAATATATATCTATTATTGCTTGTCATCATTAAAAAAGGGAGATTGTTAACTCAAGGTTTATATTAACGATTTTAATGATAACTATATAATATTTCAAAATTCAAATTGGATTTATTTCCTTATATAGATAGCAATGTTCTTCTTTAAAAGGAAATAAAATCATAGGAAAATTACTTTCTTTCTTACAGGAACCTTCTTAGTAAACTTTCCTTATTAACATCCGGGAGGACCTTACCTTTTAGAACAATTAGCTTCCCAAATATTTGTTCTAGAAAATCTAAAGTCAACTCAGAATTAAGAAGAAGCAACGACTAGTTGAAGAAATTACTATTTAAAGAAGAGCAATAACACTTGTGAAGCAACGAGCATGCATAGACTTTCGAGCAATATCTATATTCTTGAGAGCCATATCATTCGTATTATGCCTTCAAAAGTGTAATCCCTAAATTATTTTTATTTTACACTTTATTTTTCTATAAACTTTTAGAAGGTTGTTATACACTTCGAGTGTTGTAAGGGTGGAGAACTTTGAAAAATATGTATTTGTGAGTTTGGAAAGGCTTGTCAAATTTAATACTCAAATTCTTATAGTGAAATACTCGAGTTGGATGCTTGGTGACTAGATGTAGGCTTTGGTTGTAAGCCTAACCAGTATAAATCAATTGCATCCTTCTTCCCTCTCTCTTTAACTTCTAAATTTCTGCATTATATTTTGTGTGTGTGTGTTCTTTTTAGCAAGAGACTCCTTCACTTTATAACAAGCTCTTTCTATTTTCAACTTGTAAGAGGTTCTTTTCAGTTTTAACAAGCGTCTTCTATTTTAAATTGTTTTTAACAGAACTTTTTGTTTAGTAGGCTCCTGTCATTTAACAAGCTTTTCATCATTTAACAGGTTCCTTTTGTTTAAATAGGATCTTATCGCATAAAAGGCTCCTACGTTTTTAATTATAGACAAGCTCCTGTCATTTCTTTTTGAACTGAAAGTAACTTGCAAAATTTTTTAAGTCACATACAATTCACCCCTTCTTGCATGTGTTTACTTTATCACATTTTCACAAGGGGGGTCAACCTACAAGTTCGGTACTAGAAGTCATTGATTTTAAAGGAACCAGTAATGTATGTAATACAGTTTATTGCTTGTTGCTATTACAAGTCATTGCATTCCATATCAGTAAATACATCAAGTAAAGTTTGATGACAATGAAAACATTAATAATATGTAGATAGAAAAATCAAAAGTAATGAAAGACTTAATTCTCGAAATAATGGGTAATTAATCGCGATTTTAGGATATGAGTAAGTTTTAATGTTTAACCTCGATATTTCGCAAGCATACAGGTCATTCACATAGTACCTAAGGTGTCCATCCCATGAGGAGGGTTAGTCTAATCTTAAAATCTAAGGATAAAACAAATCGCAAAATTTCAAATTTAACTAAACTAAAATAATGATGCAATTCAATCAAATAACTTAATTCAAGAATTAATCACGAAATATTAACAAATCAACAAATTGCAACACACACATCAAGAATCAACCTAAGGAACTACCAATTGAGAGATAGGGGAATTTTTACTTATCTTCAACACTAATCTAATTAATTTTGAATTGTCAGATTGTTGGTCCTGGATGATCCTATGGTTGGTTACTCTCTCTCGAGTTATAACCAATAGTCCTAAATTATAAACCCTAATCAGATTATGGAAAATTATAATTTCTCAATTGATAATTTATCCAACCCTAATTAGATATGAAGTTTTCCAAAAGACTACTAGGAACTTATATGAGACCTCTCTTCACACAATTACCAATTTGATTGATTTCTCGTTCTTATTAAATCACCTAACTTTTGTTAACCTAATTTAATTATTTTTCATTTGATTCACTCTCTCAGTCTATCATCGAATTATGCAAGTGCAAAAATCAATCATAATGAATCCAAACAATATAAACAATAAGATTTTTATTGAATCAAAGATAAAAACAACCCAAAGGTGACTTTAGACATTCGTCAACATTCATAAAATCCTATATCAACTGCTATCCCACTTCTATACATTAAAAATTGAAAATACATCGAAAACTATATCTGAATGGATGACGGAGGCAGCAACATCGGGAAACCTCTTATTCTAGGAAGTACTTTGTGTCGACTTCTTCTCTATGTTTCTCTTCCTTCGTCTCTTTCTCAATCTCTCGATGAACTCTCTCTAGGATTTCTTGATGGTGGTTGATGCAAAATCTCTCATATGTTTTGTCTCATTCTTTATATACTTGATGTGTTCTAGGTAGCCCTTAGGGTTTTTCCTAGGTCGAAAGGTCCAAAAATTCCTCAAAACTTAACTTTTATGTGTATTTGTGCGTTTGCCCGATGCAGGCCACGACGGTAAGCTTTCTATCACAATCGTGATAGGTAGGCCACGATCATAGGGGAAGTCTTATGATTCTGTCACGATCGTGGCCATCCCTTGCTTCTGTCAGATCGTAGCAGATGAGTCACGATCATGGGCTGTTGTTTCAGTCCAAGTCTCTCTAAAACTTATCTGTTCTTCACTATTGTCCCTGAAACACTAACAAACACATCAAGGTATCTCAAAGTCATAATAATTAAGCTCAAATGCTTGTACTAATCCATAAAAACACTTAAACACAAATAATTCACAAACTAACGCAATTCTACCAAAAACACATTCTAAATAATCAAATAAATAGATAAATACATATCAAACTATACCCTAAAACACAATGCATTTCACACCTATCAACATCCCACATTTAAATGCTTGCTTGTCCTCAAGTAAACAAAACAATAAATACAGAAAAATTCACACAGCATATAATGCAGTAATGAGACAATGACTTTAACTTCATGAAATAAATTTAATTTAAAACACATTCATTGAAGTCATTTCAAATCATTAATATGCAAAACCCATGTTTTGAGGCTCTGAACTCAATATACATATTAATCCAGAATCAAATGTTAAATTGTTTACCCTTCTTAATTACACACACTCATTAATAATTATTTGGTCCTTCAACTCTATAACTAATCCTAAGTACGTTTTCATGAAAAATCAAACTGTTACAAGTTCGGTAGGTTTTATTCGAAAACATATTGTTATTTTTATTAACTTTTTATGAACATGGTTTAGTCTTTTTATGCGGAGGCAAATATTGGTAATGAATGTCGATCTGGTTACTCATCTAAATCATGTTTTCTATTAAGTTGCTTGGTTGGAATGTCATTCTAGCCTCTTTTTGCGAAGGCACACATTTGTGATTTGTGTCAATCTAGTTACTCAGCTATATCACGTTCTTAACTAGCTACTAGCTCTATTCATAACCTGAAGGCCAATAGAATAGCTATGTGTTTTAAAAATAACTTTTTTATTGCCTACCTTATTGCTTTAGCTACTCGTTTTCACGAAAAATTACTAGTAAAGCTACTTAAGTTAAAAGGCCTCAAATTATAAATGAATGTGACAATTTAGAGGGCTACACTTAAACACTAAATCCTAATTAAGCTACATATTTAATCAAAGAACCTCAATTCACTAATTCTACCAATTAATAATTCTCTACAACCTAATAGACCATGTTAAAAATTAAATCAATTTCAATTCATCTTAGCAATTGATACATTTACACGATTCAAAGAATGCAACCTAACAACTATAATATGCAAAATTCACATTTAAATAAACATATAACCCTCCCCACACTTGAACAACAAATTGTCTTTGATGTGAGAAGATGATAACAAACACCCATAAAGACATAAAAATAAAAATAAATACTAAATTTAAAACGAAAGAAAGGTTTAGAATAACGTTTATGGTGATGGAGGTGGAGGTGGTGATGGGGTTGTAGGTGGAAAGTGAACGTCTTAAGCCTCGAAATAGCGATGAATACGATGTATGTCCTGGTTCTGGCATCATTAGGTTCGGGCCATCTCCTTCATCCTTTTGGAGTTCTTCGCAAATGTATTCGTAATTACCTTGGTGTTTATAGAGATTATGTCTAGTACCTTCTTCTAGCCCAGTTTTTTATGCATCTTCTTCCTCTTCGAGCTCCTCACTAGTTGAATCCCCTTCTTGTTGTTGTTGGGCACTTGAACTTGCTTGACTAGTCCTGCCCTTGACATGTGTCTTGACACTAATATCCTAAAGTTTCATATTATGGGACTTCAGTATTTCAGCTTGCCACAGATTATGGTGGTTCATAAACTTAGGACGGTAGACTATAAGTCTTTTGCACTCAACTCCACAGTAGTTAGCTATGAACAAAACCAAGTAACCCATTCCTAAATTACCACTCCTTTTCTTTTGAGCAGTAATAATTGTATTAATGTTGTGGGTGGTTGTGCAAACTAGGATGCTATGATCCATGCACCACAACATAAACAATTCCTTTGTCGAACACTTGTTGGTTTTTGTTTTGTCAAAAGTTATTTGGCATATGAATTTTTGCAACAATAAGTGTTTGTGACTATTAATAATGTTGTTGTGTGCGTTTTTTGCGTCGAAACATTCTAACCCAGTTAGTTCTGTCTAGTAGGGACTGACACAAAAATCATCGTGCTGATCCACTAAGGAAGACACGGGGAAACCAAAAACTTCATACATGGTGTCATAATCAAGCCCATAGGGTTATCTCTACAACCTAAACCACAGTTCCCTAGGTTTGTTGGATTTATATTAAAGAGAAGTAAAAAATTCTAAGATTAGTTCTTAGTAAATTGGGAATTGAAATTGAATGAATTGACCTAATTGAAATTTCTCAGCTAAGCTCTCGACCTTATCTCGCAGTTCTAATTTATCTAAAGTTTCAAAGTGAAAATATTTTGGAACGATAATTTGTTTACTATGAAGGGAATGTAAATGAGTACCTTCATCATCCAAGAAGATCGGGAAAGGTGCTCCATAATTAACTGCTCTGTTCCTCTTCCCTCTTCTTGAGACTTGTGTTCGCCCCCCTGATTGATCATACTTTACTATTTGCTTGATGTATGACATATTGGCTTGTGAGTCGGTGGAAGTCGAAAGAAATTTGGAGGTTTGAAATTTTGTAGAGAGAAGTGGGAGTGCTTGGAGAAATAAAGTTTAGAGAGATAAAGTGAAAATGAAAGTGAGTGAAAAAGTGAAGTTAGAAATGTATTTATAGGTGATTGGATGGTAAAATGGTAAAAATTTAAGTGAAATGCGCTTGTCTATCATTTTTACCCTACTGCAGACCACGATGATGGCTTGCAATGTTTTACCAAATTTAAATTTTCTTCTTCTTTTGTCATTTTTCACTTTCCAAAATCCCTTCTTAACTCCTTATGGCTCAAATTTAATTTTTCTTATCCTTTTATCATTCTCCACTCTTCGAAATCCCTTCTTAACTCCTTGTGGCTCTTTACCTCTCTTTACTTACTTCATCGATCATAGAATTCATATCGACGTCCTATGCCTTTCGATTTTATTTGGAAAAAAAAAACCTAACTATGGAACTCAAACTTTCTAAAGACAATTTAAGGAAATTAAAATTCCATGGGTTGCCTCCCATGCAATGCTTCTTTTAACATTGGTAGCTCGATGCTCTATCCTTGGAAACTCAACCAAGATCAATTATGAGTGGCTTGCTTCTACCTTTTTCATTTAACATCGATTTATTAGCCTATAAGTAAGCTACAAATTGCAAAATAATCATAAGGACAATATTGATAACATTGTGAAGATCAATTAAGCTCAATAATGTTCTTTTTTTGAGTAAATTGTTAATATAATAGGGAATAACAAAACTTCCTGAATCTTCCATCAAATCTAACAGTTTTTCCTGTAAGAATGCAAGTTGCTCTCTTTGTTCCTTAATCATCTTTGTGTCCTCTACTTCTTCTGCTTCACGAACAAAGACTTTCATAGCTTCTTTAAACTTGGTGCTTGTTGTCATATGTTCTTCGTCCTTTTGTTCTTCAGAAGATTCAAACAGATGTATTATCCTAAATGAGATACTATACTTTGGATTCTTCAATGCATCATTCACGTTGAATGTCATTTGGTCATCATTAATCCAAAGGATAAGGTTCTTTTCATGTACATTTACCAAATATTTTTTGATGTTCATACATGGTTTATCAAGAACTGGTGAATAATATGGACAATTGGGATTCTTTCCTTCATTCTCTTTCTTCGTCTCTTAGTTTTTAATAAGGCGGGGTTCAATTTGATTTTCTACTGACGCTTCTGGCTCTCACCCATTCTTAGTTGTGGTAGCCTCATATTGCTCTCTTTGATGTGTTTCCATACTATTTAGAGAGTCTTCCACACTTCTCTTACAAATTTCATGAGAAAGCTATCTCACTCAAATCTCTAGGTTGTAAGTAGACAAGGCATGATTTTTTACTTGCTCAATTTGCTCTTCTAGTCTCTTCTAGCTCTTTTCCATGGCTGTGAGCTTATTCAAGATTTTGTCCAATTTAGAATCCTATGAACTGAACTCATCTTACTGAAATCCAAATAGGTCTTGATGTCCTAAATGAGTCCTTACATTGTTGGGCCAATAGAAATTTAGGTGGTTTTGCCACCCCGGAGTGTACATGTTCCAACAAAAATCGTTACTTGCCCAACCATACTATGCCTCATTATAGTTCGCAAAAGTTCCTTGCTCCGTATAATATCTATCCTTCATCATTGTTCTCTCGATTTCTTCTTGGCATCTAGCTCCTCAGATATCTCATTTCTCATTCTAAGATGTCTTGGTATGCCTCTACTTTATGCCTCAAACTTCTTTCTCTATTTTTTTCTTTTTCTAAGACAAAAGATAGTGAAAACAAAAACCTTAGACTAAAGAATTAAACTAATCGGCTCCCTGGCAACGACACTAAAAACTTGATCGTGGTTTTTTGATATGAGTAAGTTTTAATGTTTAACCTCAATATTCAGCAAACATACAGGTCGTTCACGTAGTACCTAAGGTGTCAATCCCACGAAGAGGGTTAATCTAATCCTAAAATCTAAGGCCAAAACTAATTGCAGAAATTCAAATTTAACTCAACTAAAACAATGATACAATTAAATCAATCGATTCAATCAAACAGCTCAGTTCAAGAATTAATCACGAAATATTAACAAATCAGCAAATTCCAACACACATATCCAGAGCCAACCTAAGAAACCACCAATTGAGAAAAAGGAGAATTTTTACTTATCTTTAATACTAATATAATTAATTATGAATTGTCGGATTATTGATCTTGGACGACCTCAGGGTTGAGTAGTCTCTCTCGAATTATAACTAATAATCCTAAATTATAAAACTTAACCAGATTATGGAAAATTGTAATTTCTCAATTCATAATTTATCCAACCCCTAATTAGATCTAAAGTTTTCCAATAGAGTACCGGGAACTTATGTGATATCTCTCTTCACACAATTATTGATTTAATTGATTTCTCGTTCTTATTAAATCACCTAATTCTCGTTAGCCCATTTTAATTATTTTTCATTCTATTCACCCTCTCGGTCTATCACTGAATTATACAAATGCAGAATCCAAATAACATAAACAATAAGATTTTATTGAATCAAAGATAAAAACAACCCAATGTTGAGTTTAAACATTCCTTAACATTCATAAAATCCTATCTCAATAGCTATCCCAATTCTATACATTAATAAAATTGAAATATACTGGAAACCAAATTCGAACAGATGATGGAGACAGCAATGTCAAGAAACCTCTTGTTTCGGGAAGTACTTCGTGTTA
The DNA here is from genome assembly GCA_027479065.1 of Erythroxylum brevipes. Taxonomy (NCBI): domain Eukaryota; kingdom Viridiplantae; phylum Streptophyta; class Magnoliopsida; order Malpighiales; family Erythroxylaceae; genus Erythroxylum; species Erythroxylum brevipes. The sequence continues at coordinate 61,433,599 of JANIHY010000209.1, read as the reverse complement.
GCTTCTTCTCTCTCTTTCTTAATCTCTCGATGAACTCTCTCTAGGATTTCTTGATGGTGGTTAATGCAAAAGCTCTCATCTCTTTTGTTTCATTCTTTATATACTTGATGTGTTCTGGGCATCCCCAAGGTTTTTTTTCGAGATTGAAAGGTCCGAAAAATCCCTAAAAACTTGACTTTTCTATGTACCTGCGTGTCTGCCCGATGTAGGCCATGATCGTGGGCCATTTGTAAGCTTTATGTGCCACAATCGTGGGCCAAGTCTTATGCTTCTATCATGATTGTGGCGATTTGGTCATGTTCGTGGGCTGTCTCCCTTGCTTTTGTCACGATCATGGCAGATGGACCACGATCGTGGGCCGTTGTTTCAGTCCAAGTCTCTTCGAAACTTTTTCGTTTATCGCTATTGACCCTAAAATATTAACAAAACATCAAAATGCTCAAAGACATAATAATTAAGCTCAAATGCTTGTACTAACCTATAAAAATACTTAAACATAAATAATTCACAAACTACCACAATTCTACTGAAAACACATACTAAACAATCGAATAAGCAGATAAACAAATATCAAACTATATCTTAAAATATGGTACATTTCACACCTATCAGTTATCTACATATTGACTTTTCCGTGACAAAGCAAATTTAGTGATCACAAACAAATATCCTTTTTAGACGTACGTTCTATGAGATTTTGACCATTTTTCTCATAGATAAATCTTTTATTTGCTTTTTGGGTTATGCTTTGTGGTCAACATTTCTGGCTAAATCTACGAGAAGATTAAATGGTACAAAACCTTCCACATATGACCCTAGATGATCTTATGTGGAGAAGCCCCTTTTACGCAAATATTAGCTCAGATTTAAATCAGGCTTTAAAAAAAAAACTAAGCTCCACTCCATTTTCAACAGTTTCAGAAAGTCTGTAGTTCATTGTTAGAGAAATTTAAATATGAAGATGCCCTTTTAAAGTTTATGATTAGCAAATACACCAAAAGCAATTTTTGGAAATACTACAAACATGTGGCTTTTATCGTCAAAAGTGTTCTGATACGCTGTATTATTCCATCACTGGCGAAGAAAGAGAAGCAAAGGACATGGAAATGATCAGAATAAATAAGTTCATCATTAGATCGTCTCTACTCCCTGGAGTTCTGTTCCTGTTCGTTCCTCCTATAAAGAGTTTCCAAACGTTACTGGAATCTTTCAATGGTGATATCATGTTCTGCTATATATAACTCTTATTATCAAAGTTATCGAGATTTTGTGGAATTTAATTAATATGGAAAAATATTTTAGATTATGATCGTTGATAACTTATACTGAAAATTAATTTAAACAGTAGGATATGTAAAAATTTAGTAAATAATTACTTTATGATAATCAATGGGACATAGTAGGGACAAGAAAAGGGGAACAGAGGATCACGTCCCTATTTAGTATTAAAAATATAACGAGTAATAATATAGAAATTTTCGTTAAAAAAAAATATTTTCTCACATTCCATCTATGATCTATTTTAGAAATCATGTTTGCTTGTTTTGCTTCTTATCACTTTAGATAGGGTAATAACGGAATTAAAGGTATTTCAGTTAGTTTATTTAAAAATGTTTTCTCTGATAGCTTGTTTTCTTGCAGCAATCTAAGCACAATTTTCGGGATAACATCTTTCTTGCATTGAATTCAACTTCTTTGTTTCAAGATTGCATCTCTGCTTGTTACAAGATACATGTTAAAAATGTCACTCCTAGGATCGGCAGTATAGAAACTTCTCAGGCTATACCAATTTGCTTAACTGCGAGGGTAGGCAAGAACACTTTTGTTAATTTGGTGTAGTGTAACAGAAAGACTAGGATAGGATCGGTTCCAAGAATCTAGATATTGTACCATGCACAACAAACAAGCTATATATGCTCAACCGCTGAAACGTTAATTAGCAATAACAAAAATTAAAAAAACAAAAATAAGTTATATTGTCTGCAATCAGCTATATTATATCTGAAAGAATCAATAGTATTCGCAGCGGAATCAACCCAGGATCAGAAATATATATACAGGCAAACCAATTACAAGAATCGATACAAGACAAACCTGTTGATACGCGGAATCGCTAATTAATTTTCTTTCCACAAAAACTTCTTTCCGTAAATCTTCTTATCCTTACAGTCTTCTGTCGTGTATCCTTAATCGTTACCGTAACTCTTATTTCTGGGTGGGCAGAAAAATTAGACCATATGTTTTCAGAGAGTTTTTTAGAGAGTTTCTGTTTTCTCTCTAAGTTTTCCAATAGATACATACCCCTTCGATAGGAAGAAAGGCACATATATATATAGAGAACTCTCTCCTTTCCTCATAAGAAATAACCGCTAAGATTACACTATTTATCAATCATGCGGTTTGTAATTCAAATCAACAGATTTTCTAATTCATTTAATATAATCTGTTGCTTATTTAAATTAAAAATAACACACATGTGGTCCAAACAATTAAGGCACGACAGGGACAACAGGAAAAAATTAATAAGATTAAAATTATAATAAGAATCTATATAGGACCAATATATTCTTATTATAATTAATCATAAATTATTCCACTAAAAATTTATGATTGAACTCCTTATTAATTTTAACTTTCTACAACATAATAAATTATGTTCCCCATGTTAAGATTACAGATGCTTGTCAAATAAAATAAATGATTGACAATTTATTTAAATAACAACTTTAATCTTTAAGATTGTTGCTCAACTTATTTCATGTGTCGGATTAAAAATCCACCTGCAGGGTTTACACAATGAAACCTTATAATCTTACTTAAAGTACATCATCATTCTCTATACCGTGACATGGATTCCATCATTAATTAATATTTCAAAAATATAAATTGCCTTTGCGCAATTAACCGAGTATTTTGTCCCAATAATTGAAACTCACTCTTTAATGAATTAAAGCACAAGACAATGTATATTTGTTCATACTAACTAAATCAAGATTAAGAACATAAATCTTATTTCTAATGTCCTCAAAAATATGTTTTAATAGTCAGTATAAAACAACCATTCTCAACTTGGTCCAGTTAGATACATACAAAATGTATTAACACATACTCATATTATGCAAATCTCCAATTGAATACAATTAAATAATTGTTCAATGAAAATAACCATTGCATTTGCATGGTTAATAGTATATTTCTATCAATATCCTACTTGAGGAAACTTACATATAAATCTTGTTAGTTTATTTCTAGGAAACTTTCAATATATATGCACATACACAGACAAACATACACACATATATATATGCCACTACACAACATAGATAATGATAACTGTGTTTGCCTGCTTTCCAATACCAAACCTTTTTTTTTACAAGATAGAAATAATCTTGGAATTACTTGACCCTAAACTGCTTCAGCCGCTTTCAGGTAATACTACTGACTGCATGAAACAAAAATTTGAGAAATCGAAGAAATTTGTTCGACCCTTACAATTTGCTGTACTTTTGGAACAAAAGACTGATAGTTGCTTAGAGAAGGAAAATGCTCTTGAGCCGAATCCTGGAAACAGTACAATAAATAAAACAACAAAACTGAAACTGTTAGGGCCTGCAACTCGACAGCTAGCTTGATATTAAAAAAAAAAAGTGACTCTCTGATTCGTTGAGCATAAATGACAAGAGAAATGGCTAGCGTGGTTTTCAAGACAACTGGAGATGTATACTTGAGTAGATATGATATGTAATCTAAGTTTCATGTGAATCTTATTGTCGTTTCTTATGTAGCAAGCATATCCCTGTATATTAGCTTGACGGGATATCTGCAATCTTTTGCGAGGTAATAAGCAAAAATCCTTCAGGACTTTTACTTCCTGTATGTTTCAATCATCAATGGATTGAGATGGTCGACAATTTTCAGTTTCTTTGATCTGAGGTTGTACTAGTAGCTTTACTCTTTACCATGTTAATCTGATAAATTCATCTAGTTCACAAATTGGTCTGTGCTGTCAAAATTGACCAACGATCTATAAGGACTCACTAACATGATATTTAATACGTATTTATGTAAGTATAAATCAAATGTAGTCACACATTAGTGATATGTATATGATGTTTCAGGTCACGGTTGTTGAGATTTACTAATGGATTTACTCACAAATTTGGCTGCAATAAGCAATATTTCTTGTAAATTAACTACCTACCAAAATTAGGTAAAAAGAAAAAAAAATGTTCAACCTAAAATGTACATTCTAGGCATTTTCTGTTGTGAGGTATAAAGGAAAATAATAATGAACAAATGTAATTTTTATAGCTTAAAATTTTTATAGCTTAAAGAAGCCAGAATTTCTTAGCTTTTTAAAGATGTCTATATATTGAAAACTATGCCAAGAGTGCCGTTTCAGCATTTCACTGCTATCTAATGTGGGAGACTTATCTTAACTGGGCACTCTGATCATATTAGGCAATATAAGTAGTAACAATGTTCTTGATGTCAGATAGTAATTTTCATTAGTTTACTAGACTTCCCTATCACGAGTCATTTGGTAATTTGGTATATCTGATATTATCAAAAGCATCCTCGTAATTCTTTTCATGAACTTTTTGTTGATATCCCAAAGGATCACAATAAGTCTTTCGTCCATTAATCTCCCATTCTTTAGTGAAAAACAAGGTTTTGAATAATGGGTTGTAAGTGATATATGATTCAATGTATGTTTGGATAAGCTTTTGGGAGGCCAATAAGCATTTTTTTCTACCACAAAAGCCTTTTTAAAGAAAAATAGATGTTTAGATATAAAATAAAAAATCATTTCTTTAATAGATATGATTTTTTTGGCAGCTTAAATACAACTTTTTAATAAGTTTAAATTTGGAGCTTCTAAAAAAAGCTCTCAAATGACTTTTTCACGTTGATTTTTTAGATCAATTAATGAGCACATTTTTAGTCCCTTTTGTCATTATATTTTTCAAATAACCTTAAATCCGATATCGCCTTGAAGTTACTTTAAAATTTAACCAAGGATTACATATAATGCAACCTTGAGTCGTTCTCTCTATGGAACCACAAAAAATGAAATTAATTTCCTAAGTAATTAAATGTAATGCAGCCTAAACTATAGAATGGGGTGTAATTTGATCAATTACTACTAAAATTGTAATGAATTAGAATAAACGTAAAGGACTTGTTTTTCACATTTTTAAATTTAAAATGAGTAATATGACATGGTAGTGAATGAATGTAAAAAGAAGAAAAACACAAGTAATTAAAAATGATAAACGCAACCTTTCAATTCAATATCACAGGCAATCATCACTTAAATAGATATTGGAGTTAAAACAAATGAACCAAGAGTTATAATCAATCTCTTAATCTAACAACCGAGCTACCTTGAATTGTTACAAAAGAAATATTTTTCAAAATCTCAATCTACTAACTGCCACCAGAATAGTAAAATAGAATTGAAGATACTAAAACTAATGCTCAATTTTTACTCAATAATTGGAAAAACAGAATTAATGCCAACAATAGATATAATAATCAAATAATTCAAGCCACCTTGAATAATCACCAATTTCACTAAAATCTCAATACAAAGTCTTAACCCAAAATAAAGTAATGAAATTAATCCAAAATCAACACAATATCAGTTGCTAAACAATAATCCAACCACAAATTTTTTCAATTGAAATATATAATACGTAACTCCAAATAATTAAATAGTTATCCTAAGACCTAGGAATCACTAAATAATCCATAGATAGAAGATAAATGTAGTTTAAACTCCCCTATAAAAATCCAAGCTCCTAACATTGCCATTGAATCAAAGGATTAGAATGAACTAGTTACGAAAAATCATAGGAGAGGCTGTCAACATAGTGCTCCGGTGGTCAGCCATGGAAGGTGGAATATGAGGGTTCATATTTTTTAGAGTACAGGACCGAAGACGAAGCTTAGATGGAGGATGTTGCCCAAACTAAGCACGCGTCCTCTTCACGTTCCCAAACCAGACCATGCACCACTGGTGTTTTTTTCCTTCTTTCTCAGACTAGATGCACCCCACATTACCCTCCACGCTCACACCACTCACAAAACCACTTGTACAATCTCTCCCTTGATGTGACAATTTAATGTCATTGTTCTTGTCTAACTCCACTGTTCATGTTGAGTTTTTGGCTCCTTTGTTGTCCCATATTGGTTGGAGACAACAATTGGGGCAAGGCTCTTACCTATATAAGGAGGTTGCTACCTCCTTGTTTAATGTACCAATGCAAAGTTAAAGACTTATATGACAAATTTGACTCTAGTTAAATTCCTCTTTTGAGGTGAGAGTTGGAGAGTTTGTCTTGGGTATTTCTTTGTGGGTGTGTTGGTGTATTAGGGGATTGGATTAGAGGAAAAATTGCATGATTGTAAGGATTTTTTACATAGTGAATTTTCTTCTCGGTGCCCGTGAATTTTCTCCAGTTTGGGAGTTTCCACGTAAGTTCTCTTGTATTGTTATTGTTTCTCTATTTTCTGATATTTTTGTCTATAAAATATCCTTGGATGTAGTTTCTGAAGGTCTAAATTCTCAACAATTGGTATCAGAGCCAAGGTGTGTTTTTCTTGAAAATTCTAAGTATGTTCTGTGGTCGCAATTTTGACTGATCTTCTACATCAGAAAAGATTTTCTTAAAAAGGTTCATTTGGTGTGGTGGAGTTTTGGTATGGTAGTACATGTCTAGGAAAGTTTTGGCTAAGGAAAGACTTGGTATTTAAGTGTGTCCATTGTGACCCACCTTTCTTTCCTGGGAACTTTCCTAATGTGCTATTCATTTCTACGGTAAAATTCATCAAGGCAAAAGAGCACAAGAAAAATGTCAAGAAATAGGACTTAGAATCCTCTTAGATTTGAGGTGGAGAAATTTGACAGGATAATTAATTTTGGCTTGTGACAAGTACAAGTCAGGGACATTTTGATTTAGTCGGGGTTATACAAGGCATTGAAAGGCAGACAAATCCTTGATATCAGTACGAACAAATTTAGTATGAGCAATGAAGATTGGAGGATCTAAATTTGAGGGCAGCAAGTGGAATACGATTGTGTTTGGCTAAGAATGTCCTCGCAAATGTGAATGGAATATCTACAACAAAGGAGCTCTGAGAAAAGCACAAGAAATTGTATCAAACAAAGGGCATCTCAAATCGGGTGTACCTAAAGGAGCAGTTTTATACATTGCGGATGATGGAAGGTACTATAATTTCAGATCATGTAAGTGTTCTCAATGGGATAATATCTGAACTGGAGGCAATTGGAGTTCGCATAGATGATGAGGGTCAAGCTTTGAGACTCATCTGGTCTCTTCCACCTTCATATGAACACATGAAGCCGATTTTGATTCACGGGAAGGAGAAGATAGTTTTTTTTAAGTTACCAGAAAACTCTTTTCATAAGAGAGAAGATTAGGTGGTGGAAATGTTCCTGAAAACTCAGCTCTGGTGGTAGCTAGATATCGGAAGAAGAACTCCATGAAGAAAAATATAGTATGCTGGGTGTGTGAACAATCTGGGCATGTGAAAAAAAATTGTCCGAGAGGTAAAGCGGGCTCGGCAAGAGGCTCTAGGTCTGTTAATGGAGAGAATGACAACGTCACTAACATTGTCTCCATGGATGATGATCTTGCTCTCTAAAAGAGGGGGGCATGTACATCCTCATGGCATGCGGCTAATCCCAAAGTTGTCATGATAGAGGATGTGTTACTATTAACGGATCCATAAGTTTGCACACGGGCATTGGTTTGGCATTAATGCAAGGTGTGTGGTGGAATTTATGTCGGTGGCTGATGAACTTCCAAGAAAGTAAAACATAGGAGTTGCACCATAATTTTTTCAGCAAGGTTATTTTCGACATGTGTCGAAGTAAAAGGCTTTGAATTGGTTTATTATGAGTGAGTATGTTTTTATGGTGGAGCATGATGTTATGAAGAATCATAATTCTGTACATTAAGAGTTATGTTATTTTCAGGAGATCTTTATTGAGGTGTAGCGTGATTGTGAGATCAACCAAAGTCACCAAGGTGGAGATTGTTGAGTTTTTGGCTCCTTTGTTGTCCCATATTGGTTGGAGACAACAATTGGGGCAAGGCTTTTACCTATAAAAGGAGCTTGCTACCTCTTGTTTAATGTATCAATACAAATTCAAAGACTTATATGACAAATTTGACTCCAGTTAAATTCTTCTTTTGAGGTGAGAGTTAGAGAGTTTGTCTTGGGTATTTCTTTATAGGTGTGTTGGTGTATTAGGGGATTGGGTGAGAGGAAAATTTATGTGATTATAAGGATTTTTTACATAGTAAATTTTCTTCTCAGTGCCCGTGATTTTTCTCCAGTTTGGGAGTTTCCACATAAATTCTCTTATGTTATTATTATTTCTCTATTTTCTGATATTTGTGTCTATAAAATATCCTTGAGTGTGGGTTCAGGAGGTCTAAATTCCCAACAATTCATACACACACCACATAGGTTGACGCCTTCACCGCAGCTCTCTTAGTTTTTGATGTTATTATTTATGTTGCTCTTTTTTTGGTCCACATACATTATACACTCCCAAAACCCTTCCGAGCCTCTACCCTTTGCACTGTTGTTTCTTCTTTTATTTTTCTTACCCACGCAGACCTACGCACCACGCTCCTCTTCATTTGTCGTTTTTCTTTTTCAATGTTTTAATGTTTTGTCTCAACATTGTTGTTTCTTCTCAAGTGATGCTTGCATTTAAGCTTCTCTTCTCAAGTTGTTTCAATACCTTAGATCACTACTTAATCTTTTTGAACTCTAATTCCTCCAAGTACCCAACAATAAAAGTTACAAATAAGGTAGAATCAATTGTCCAAAATTAATTTATCATAGTTAAACCAAGATACGACAATTTTTGCCCATATAAACACAAATTAAATGTATGGCATAATAATTCGAATAATAATCAAATAAGGTCATAAACACCAATTTTAGTGACGCAAACCCATCGAAATGATATGAAGATATATATGAACAAGTGAGTTTGTTAGTTTTACACATAATTTTCATAATACCTACAAACTCAACTTCCAGTTTATAATGGATTTAACTATTTACTCAACTTAAA
>JANIHY010000209.1:61183964-61194281 GCA_027479065.1 Erythroxylum brevipes | reverse complement strand
TAATAAACCTTACTAGTCATATTTTATCAAAAAGATTAAAAAAAAGATCACTAATCATAATATTCATTCAAATTGAAATAATCAAAATTAAGACATTTTAAATGAACTGAACGGTCCTTTTTTTTACCAGTTCAACGGTTTTTACCGTTTTAACCATAAAATGAACAGGTCAATCACTCAAAAAAAAATAAAGGTTAAATTGGACCGTTTCATGCTCCGGGTCACAAGTTTTTCAGTCCGACCTATCAGTTCGGTCCGATTTTCAAAACGATGATTTTTATCTAATATTTTGTTTTAATTTTGACAGAAAAAGTAAATCTGAAGTAGAATTATTTAACGGGTTTGGCAGAATAGGCTTGGTAAAGATTCCACGAATCAAGTATGAAGTGCCTCTAAAACCATTTTTTCAAGAGTTAATTGCAGTAACAATGCTAATACACCATCAAATCAAAAACGAAAAAGACAGAAAAAATGTATAGGACCTGCGCTAACAAGGGAGATTCGGTCGCCTGATACTCTCGAGAGCTGTTTCTATCTAGGACAAATAGACTGTGATTTATCTCATTGATTTACCTTCTTTACCCTTTAAAAGTTTGGATTTCTTTTTGTTCCAAGAATATAAATATTAGATTGTTCAAAAAAAGAATATAAATATTAGACTTATTTACCCTTCAGTATTCGTGTTCAAAATTCAAGTTTTTAATACTAAGTATTTATATGTTATTGTTTGCCCTTCAATTATTTATTTAATATTTAATTCTTAAGTTAATTAAAAGAATGGAATCAAAGGTGTAGAGTAGTTTTTAATCATGATAAACCAGATCCTCTTCGATGCATTATGAAAAGTGCTGCTATGTTGAATGAATGTATCATTAGTAAACAACAATTTGATATGCATCGGGGGTCTTCATTGCGGAATACATGGCGCCCACCTACTACTGGATTCTTGAAAATGAACTGTGATGGGGCTTATAATCATGGGAATACAGGATTTGCAGCTATTATCCGAAACTCTGCTGACATTATTGTTGATGGTATTGTAAAAGAATGTAAAGCAGATTCAGCACTTGAGGTTGAAGCTAGAGCTGTGTATGAAGGGGTGAAGTTGTTGGAGCAGAAACACTACCATAATGTACAGATTGAAATGGATTCCCAAATTGTGCATACTGAAATTCTTAAGAATAAAGGACAAGGAAAATGGAGAATTTTTCCATACATTTCTGATATTTTGTATAGAATACGTCATTTACAGGGTGTTGATTTTGTCCTCATCAATCGTGAAGCAAATAGCGCCGCTGATTGGCTAGCAAAGCAAGTCAGCAAGAGGATGAGCTTGGGTAATTGGATTTTAATGCCCCCATCTTCTTTGGTTGGTATTTTGAGTCGTGATGGTCTACCAGCTCCTCCTTAGTTGTTCTGGCATTTGTGATGAAGGAATATGCTAGAGATACTACTTTGATTAGTTCTCAACTGTGTATTGCTTCTGGTTTTTTTTTTTTTTTTTGATGTTTTGTATACATTTGTTGATGTTGTTGTCTTTTATTAATAAAATCTCTTTCTATTAGAAAAAAAAATCATTATTTGTATACAAGCAATTACAGCCTGAAAATAAATATTTTATTGCTTGAGAACTTCTACATCACTTCACAATATGCAATCAAATTTCACTTTGTGCTAATTTTTGGATATTTAAATAAACTCTTAATTATTAAATAAGATAAAATTTGGTATTGAGTTAAAATTTTAAAAACTTCTATAAAATCTTCAATAAAAATTTGAATATAGGATCTCCAAAATTTGGAGAGGCGGTTATCAACCATTAAGTTATTACATTTTTAAATTACTAAAATTAGATGTAATATTCATTCATTAAGGATGTGTTTATATATCAACACCAAAAGAGTGTAGGAACACCTTTTTTTTTTTGGTTATTTACGAGGTGTTTTAGGAGGGTCACAATTATAGGAGGGTACTTTTAAGTCATTCACATTCAAACTAATTCCCGTTCGAGCTGAGTAGATCTCCTTGTGAGAAGTAAAACTCTAAGTCTTAAACGGCTATACACGTGAGAAAATTCGAACCTATAACCTCACTTAAGTCAAGAGAGCCCCTTACTAACTCACATGCGCTTTAGAGTTTAGGACCACTTAATATTGAAAAGCATATATACAACATCTTGTTTGTGATTATTTTATATACTTTGTGAACATCTTGTTTGTAAGTATCTACTTTTTCTAAAATCCAAGGACACCAAACAAAATTTCAAGGAGGTGTGTATATATATAAGCTACATTGCTCTCACTGGCTCATAAATCTTAATTATGGCCATCCTCCACAGCTCACATACCAAACTGCCCATGTGTCAATCTTTCTATGCGATCCATATGGTCCTATTCTATATGTTCTCTCTCACGGCCCAAGCATCCATAGAAAGCAGCAGTTTCAGCTTCACCAGCTTCACCTCTGACATGCATGACATAAACTTTGAGGGAGATGCATATGCAGCCGAACCTGTCGTCGAACTCACCAAAAATTTTGAAAATATGTCCGTAAGTAGCATCGGTCGAATCACATATAGCAACCCGATTCACCTATTGGGACAAAGCTACTGGTCATTTAGCAGACTTTTCGATGCATTTTTCTTGTGTCATCAACTCCAGAGGCAACTTCTCAAGGGCAGATGGAATCACAGCTTTCCTTGTTCCGACAGGATCTTTTATCCCAACGTTGTCAGGAGGAGGATATTTTGGTCTCTACTCAGATTATATGAAGTCTAACTTTGTTGCAGTGGAGCTGGACACGTTTTGGAATGATTGGGACCCCAAAAATACGGAGGATCACATAGGTATCGATATCAACTCGGTGCTTTCAGTCAAAGCAGTGAATTGGTCCTTAAATGACATAGAAAATGGAGGCCGAGTCGAGGTTTCCATTCACTACAACTCAAGCTCCAAAAACTTGAGCGTTTCGGTGACGAACGGTGATTATGAAACCTATGCAGATATTCATACATATAACCTCAATTTGTTAGTAGACTTGAGAGATCATTTGCCAGAGTGGGTTACAGTTGGCCTCTCTGCAACTACCACTACTATGTTTTTTGAGAAAAACGAGATTTATTCATGGGACTTCGTTTCCATATTGCAAGTTCAGTCTAGAGGTAAGGGTCTTCCATGGTTTGTTTGGGTAGCTATAGGGGCCGTTGTTTTGTGTTCTCTTGTTGGTACCTCTTGGGGATTTTTCTATTGGTGTCCTCCAACAGATAGAACAGAAGAATTTGAAGAGGATTCTGGGCCAAAGAAATTTAGGTTCAAATCTTTGGTGGTTGCAACTAATAACTTCAGGAATGAAATTGGAAGAGGCGGGTTTGGGAGGGTTTTCGAAGGTCTGATGAGGGGACGAACTGAGACCAAAATTGCTGTCAAGAGAATTACTTTCAGGCCTTCTTCGTTCAGTTTGAAAGATTAAAAGTCAGAAATAGAAACCATTGGCCAATTGAGGCATCGGAATTTGGTACAACTAAAGGGCTGGTGTCGTGAAAAACAGGGTTGGTTTTGTTTCAAGCAAGAATTGTTGCTCCTTGTGTACGAGTTTATGGAAGGAAAGAGCCTGGATTTGCATCTTTTTAATCAATCTCGCCTCTTGACATGGGATCAAAGGAAAAGAATAGTGTCAGGCTTGGCGACAGCGTTACGTTACATGCAAGAAGAATGCAATCCATATGTGGTACATCGAGACATAAAGTCAGCAAATGTCTTGTTGGATTCAGAGCTGAATCCTAAGCTAGGTGATTTCGGACAGGCTAGGCTTGTCGAACATGAGCATGCGGCACGTACCACGGATTTGATCGGAACAGATGGGTACATGGCTCCAGAGTATTGCCAGAACAGGAGGCCTACTAAGGAAGCAGATGTGTATAGTTTTGGCATAGTTGTTTTGGAAATAGCATGTGGAAAGCGAGCAGTCTTTGAATGTGAGAGAAATGGCAGAAACAGTATAGTGAGATTGCTTGTATGGGCTTGGGAACAATATGGGGCAAGAGACAACGAAGAAACGATTCGCGCCATAGCTGATCCGCGATTAAATGGAACGTACATTTTGGAAGAAATGAGAAGGTTGATTGTTGTTGGCCTAGCTTGTGCTCATCCTAGTCACGGCGATCGCCCTTCAATTGGAGAAGCCATTGATATGCTTGAAGGTAAAGTTCAATTGCCCACATTGCCTTCACAAATGCCATTGCCACCAGACATTGCTGCTCTTCAAGCCACTGCTTTGGAGAATTCAGGACCTCCATCACAAGTTGGCGATGCTCTTGACGGAGTCCATACTACCGACTTTCAGACAGCTGAATCCTCGGAATATAATACTGCACCTTCTAATGATATTCCTTAATTAGATGAATATGTTTCAAAAAGTTTCTGTTTACATATGCCAGGAGCAATCTTGAAAATTAGTTATTAAATTAAATTCCTTGAAATTGGAAATACAGAAGCTGTATTTTTAATGATTAAAACATTTATGGAAATTAAAAAAAAACCATTGGAAAATAATTGTTAATAACCAAAAATGAGAAAACTCTTCCGTTGAAATTTAATTCAACCGAAATACTTTGTACTTGAATAAATTTAATAACCTAATTGTACTTGAAATGAAAGATCACGTACAGAAGCTGTTATTTCTAATGATTAAAACATTTCTAAAAATTAAAAAACAGCCATTGGAAAATAATTGTTAGCAACCAAAAATGAGAAAACTCTTCCGTTGAACCTAAATAGCCTCTCATTCAGGAGGAAGCAGTCGAAAAAGTGAAAGCCATGGAAAATAACTTCAGTTTTACAAGTTCCTTGAAAAGGAGTTCAGTCTTTTATATATATATTTTATAAAAAAGTTATTTTTTATTCAAATTTGTAATTTTTATAAATAAAAATTGTGAAAAAATAGCGTCACATGCGTTAGCTTAACCTCTACGAAATTATGTATTTTTTATAATTTACATTATGAGTTGGAGAATGCTTGAGTTCATCATAAAAGGCTAAAAAGTATAAGAACAATATCGCATTAGTTTAATCTTTGAATGTATGGTGATGGTACATTGGAAGAATGACCGTGTATTCTTATGCTACATTTCAGTGTTTTTGTCGTTTTATAAGAAAACTATTTGCAAAAATAGAGATGGAAGAAGGGAATAACAAACAAAGACTTCGAAGAAATAAACTGATTGATAGTGATGGGCAATGCAGAAAAAACAAAATGTAAAGACAAAGAAACAAATGAGGGACAGATCAATGCTCAGGCAAGAGTGGCAGGGACATTTCGATTCCTTTACTGTACCAATCCATCTAGAGCGTGGCCACGTACAAAGAAATTAAAAAAAAAGTATGAAATACAAATTATATCGTATAATATTATAATTCAATTTTGAGTTTGATTGAAAATTTGGCCAATTCAAACCTAATTTATTAATTTTGAATTTAACCGAACTTTTGTCATTTGATTAAATCTAGTTGTTTTAATTCATACCTTGCAAATTTTTATATTTCCTTGATTTACTTATTTTATTTTATTTTATTATTTTCAAATCAATCAATTCGTGATCGTTTGAGTAATTTTCATCGTTTAATTTAATTGTCTTACGTGTTGAATTTTTTTCCCTTGGGTACGATATCCGGTTCTCACCGATTTATATTACTTGTCGACGGGGTGCGCTTGCCTCCAATTGGTCTAGATAGAATTTAATTTATATTGTTCTGTTTAGACCGCAACAAGTTTTTGGCGCCGTTGTCGGGGAGGAAAATTTGTGATTTTGAGTCATTAAATTAGACGGTATTAATTGTCTCAGATTTAATTTTTTCCTTGTTGTTTATTTGCATATTTTAATTATTTACTTGATTGCTTTACGTCGGTGTGTCTTATTTTTCATTTTTAGCTTTGTTTTTATTTTATTTATTTATTTATGTGTTTATTGTAATTTTATTTACATAATAATTTAGCGTGTCAGTTTTACTTATTTACTCTTAAACCTGCATCGCTCTTTTATTGTCACATCTGTATGCAGGTCTATCCGAAATAGCTTCTTTATATTATGTAAGGATAAGGTTGCAGACTATCAGACCTTTCTAAGCTTCGCTTTATTACAAGATTTCAGATTGAATGTGATGATGACGTAATAAACTGAAACAAGATGTCAAATCTAATCACATATGAGACTTGGAAATTTAATAGATAGCGATAAAGGCATAACCAAATGAACAGTATATCCTTAATGAACTTGATAACCAATTTGGAATCAATTCGATACATTCAGGTTGCCTCTTTATTAATTAGGCCAGCGTGTTGTTTTGTGACAAAAGTCAAATTTGTGGTGATATTGTTTACTTTGTTGGCAAGACAAGCTTCTTCTAGAAAATTGACTTTTTAGACTTAAATACAACTGAACATTAAAGGTGAAACACGTATTCAATTTTGTCTAATTATTTTAATGTCTATTATTATATAATAAGTGATAAGACTTATAGTATACAAGTTTAATAATTTTAATTTTTTCTCATTTATACAATTATTTGTTTATATATTTGCCTATCATTTTCTTTTGATCGTTAAATTTTTGTATGCGTGAATTTAATATAAATTAGTTAGGATTAAGACTGCATACTTTTGGACTTATTTAGATTCTGAATTAGTGGGATTCTTATTAAGATGTTGTTGTTGTGATATTTTTTTAATACCATAAGATATTTTAAAATCTTTTTAAATAATAAAATATATATTAAATAAATAAATATGGTTAAGTAAAGATGAAAAGGGTTTAACGTATCTAGGACGCACGTGATATAACATCTTACTCATTAAAAAATATTTTAAAACAAATTTGGGATATTAAAAATATAAAAATTCACTATTAGAAAAAGATAAAAAAATTTGTTGCATATTTAAGGGTCGTTTGATTCTTTTTTTTGTTACAATTTTCGGTTTTTACTTTTTATTTTTTGTTTCTATTTTTTGTTTTTATTTTTCTTTCGAATAAAAACAAAAACCTATTTGGTTGTTAATGTTAATGTAGTTATATTTTTATCATCAATAATAATTATATTTTAAATAAAACTTAAAAATATATTATTTTTAATTAAATAAATTTATTTGGTTGAGTATTTTAATTGTTGGTATTACTGAATTTTCCTTTAGTAAAATTTTTATTAATTATTGTACAGGTTTTAGTTTTTAATTAATGACAGTTTGCGTAGTACTTGCCATTTATATTTCTTATGTGGCTAAATCAACTAAAGTTACTTTAATTTTTATTTTTTTAACTACTAATTGATTATCAAATTTTAATCAAATACTTGCTGAAAATTAATTTAAATAATCCAAATTTAAAAGACAGAAATAAGGGATTTACTCCAATGCTAAGCAAATATAAAAATGACAATTAATTTAGGCTATATGTTTTGACTTATTCCGATTGTTCAAATAAGAACAATTAACTAAATGGAATTCAAGTGTTTAATTTCAGATATTTATGCGTAAATTGAATTGAATTGGGGTTTGCTTTAATTTAAAGCATTTATCTTCAAGAATAAATTAGTTTCACTTTAAATCTGAATTAAGAAAAAAAGCTGGGGCCTAAGTTGGCCCATTGCAAACGCCACGTGTAACGTGGATGAGCATGACTCCTAATCTGGAAACTTTGTATGAGCCCACACATACACGTGTTCTGCACATCAGTCAATTTTAGACATGCTGTTTTTATTGGGACTGAAAATTTAGAACATGGAGGTCTTGTGTTGTGTCACACTGTCACTATTCCTGCAGAGTGCTAAGAATCGAAGGCGTGGTAGGAGCAATATTGGCGAGTTCTTCGTCAGGTGTTTGACCGGTCCTGATGGTTAATCTGGTAGTTGATGCGATGATTGTAAGTTTAGTAGTGTTATTGACCATGGATGTGCTTTGGCTCCTTTTTTTGAGACACTTGATGCAAAACGCATCATTATTTTATACTTAAAAATCTTGTGATGGTGAACCAAAGCGTGGCTTTTCATGGTCCTATGGAAGAGGAGAGGACGCCATGGGTTCTTTCAAGGTACGCCTTCCCACTGTTCAATTTTAACAGAAAACCGTATTTCGGAATCTATTCATCTCTGATTAAACGTTATTTTAACGCCTTCTTCTTCTTGTCGAAATCCTCATCCTTGTGTTTTCTTTTGCTAAATCACTCTCCACTGTTTCTTCTTCGTGTGTTCAGTGACTGCGATGTAAAGCCCTAAAGGTTACATCTTTACCGCTCTCTCTTGCTAAATCCACCTAAATTTTGTTCTTTTCGTCTCTATGATATTTAACCCGATTGGGTTCTCATATAATCACTCCGTTTATGAATTTCATGTTTGTTTTTTAGATTTTTTTCAGTTGGCTATACTGGAAAAGAATGCAACTTTTTTCTCGACTTGTATACTTTAGTAACTTGGAGGGTGTATGTTGGAGGAATCAGAAGCTCGGAATCGGCCCTAATGGCTCCAGGTAGGATAAGGTTTCGACTTTGCCTGTTGTGGTAAGAAAATCCATTATTATGCAAGGATTAGAAAAGTTCCTGAACCAAAAAGAAATCTTTTCGAAGGAAACAAAGATTTTCAAAGTGGGAGTTTCCGATTTTGTTCTTAAATCTCTGTGTCGGTTGATTTTACTGATATGTTTGTCTTTTTCCCTCTTTTAGAAATATTTTGTCTTCCTCTGAGACCCATGTATACAAATAGTGATAGTTCTGATAATATAATTGGTAATACTCATGACTATGTTTCTTTTTTACCTTTTTGCTTCGTGCTTTCTTCTAATTTTATGCACTCTTTCTTAATGGTTTTCTGTTGATTTTTTCAGTGCTTGTGCTTCCACTTGTTTTAATGGTTTGTTTATGGGTAGACACAACAAGAAAAAAAGAAGAGAGGCTAAGCTTTTCCTCTTATAGGTTCGTAGTGGTTTTCTCGCTAAATGACAAGGCTTCTCTTAAGTTTCCTACAACATGTTTATAAGCTTTCCATCTTGCTTGCTTCAAATTTCATATATTCTACAGGAATAATAGTCTAGTTTATGCATGAATGCTTACCACAGCTAATTGGTTTTCTGTCTCAATGAGCATTGATAGTAGAGACTTTATTTTTCAAAAAAAAAAGTTATTACAAAATTTTTAATATTGACACTTATCCTCGAAGTTCCTTGTTTCCCGGAGCTAGCCTATGGTTTGATGTAATAGAAATGGAAACATTTTAAGCTACTGTTACATTAGTTTAACGTGTAGTTACATGGATAAGATCTAGGTTGTGGTACTGTCGTATTAATACTGTCACACAGATTGAAGCTTTTTGAACTGTTGAAAGAACTCATGTGTTGAATAATAATTTAAGTTTGTAGATTCTCTGAAAGAACTATGAACACTGTCATTGCAATTCGTAATTTTTTTTCCTGCGGAAAGTTCTGGATGTTCTTAGTAAAGCAATGAACTTTTTATGCTTCCTTGTCGAAAATGTTAATTGAAACTGTCAGAATGTAGTTTGGTTTATTACTACAACTATTTGGAAATCTGAGAAGAGTGGTGTTTGTTTCCTGTGATGTTTCCTGTAAAATCTGTTACTGCAAGGTCCCTTGTTCTTGAAAACTTGTTATCTGGCCTAAAGATCTGTAATTGAAAAAGTTTCCGGTTCAAGTAATTATAGCATTCACTTCTCACAGGTACCAAGCTATGGCAGGAATGATTCCTTTTGTAGATTCAAAGGGATATCACTGCAGAGACATACCAATGGCACTTGAAAGGGTGAAACTTCCAGTCAATGGTACACTATAATCACTCCATAGAATGAGAAAAGATATACACATTATTCCATGTTTGCTGTTACTATTTCAGGAGGACTCGTTCCAGTGGACTGGACATTGATTTAGCCTCAACTTCGTCGGCTCACTAGTGAATGGAGTGCGAGCGCTAACGTTGCAAAAGCTGTTTGGAGAGGAGTTTTATCATCAAATAACGTGAAACCCAAACAATGGACGTTGATGATGCAGTGATAAGTGAACAGAACCCTAGGCAGGAAGAGGGTAGGTCATGACTGAGAATAACTCCTGATGAAAACCATCAAGTGATGTTTGCAAGCAGCTTCTTATGCCTCTTAAAGACTAGATTTGGCAATGGACCGAGCTTGATCGATCCTCTTGCTTTTTATAGGCTCCAGCGGATATTATGCGCGATGTAACACATCAACGGCTTGCAAAAGAAGAGCTAAGCAAGGCAGACAGCAGGTAGGAGAAATGGATGCGGTTCAGATTGAGTTTCAGGTTGAT
>JANIHY010000209.1:61160791-61176907 GCA_027479065.1 Erythroxylum brevipes | reverse complement strand
TCATAACTCATACAACTGTACTAAATTTTCAAAGTCATCAAAATCAATCACTTCATTTCTCATCAATCTCCTTTAAGCACAATAACATCTATAACTCAATACTTATACAAACACACTCATTTAATTCCATTTAATATTTCTAATTTCTACCGAAAGTTCGAGGTCCAACAATACATGTATGGGAAGGATGTCTACATATGCCACATTGATAGTACGTCTCCCTATTGAACATTGACAGCACATCGTAACTCTAGTTAAAATAAAATAACTAGACTACTACTATAACAGTGGTGAGTTTAAGTCGATCCCACAGAGAATGTGTGTAAAGTTATTGAAATGAAATTAATCAGCATTTAGGAAAAAGGGAGTTTTGGATTTTGAAATAAGAAAATAAAATGAAACTAGACTAACAAAAAACAAATTAAAGAAAACATGCAAAAAATGATAAAAGTGGAAAATTTGGTAGGGACCCGATTCTTTGGTTTAATCTCAGCCTACACCCTAATTAAGCATATTTCATTGATTTTTTTGTTTTCAGACCTCTCATAGCAATTATTAATCATGGGTTAATAATTAACCGGAGTTTTCCCTTAGGTTTTGTTTAATCAAGATACGATCATTAATTAAACCTAATAATTGAATAACTTAGGATACAATCTCTAGATTTAATTAGGTAGTAGCAGTACGAATTAGGAAAATCGATTAATCAAGCCAGTAACCACATACAATGCGTCATTTAATCTAATTCATGTTATCCCCAATGATTATGAATCATTAGTAGTTACACATGAATTTCAACATAACAATTATAGATTATATTGAAATTCTAACAATGGGTTTGCAATTAAACGATTCAATGAATGCATCAAAATCATATTTTCACAATACCCAATTCAATAAACACAAGATAACATAATCAATTTTTAATGAAAGAAAGAAACAAAAAAAACAAAGAAATACACTTATCCCAAGTCATCAACGTCGATGACCGATGTCGAGATGTGTAGCCCTTCATGGGTCTCTCCCAAAAAAATGCTTCTGCTGCTCTTCCACATTGTTTTTCTTACATGAAATGGAGGCTGCTTGCATTTAATTCACGCTTTTAGATCATGGACTACTGCATGCTTCATCTTTAATCTTCTTTGTATTTTCAACATTATGTCTCATTTTTCTTCGCATTAATTACTTTCTCCAATGTTTATCATTCTTGCTCCATGATGACAAAGGATTGTGATTCTTCAAAAAATGACCCAAATGTTGTTCTTTCGACTCACTTTAATTTGTTTGCTTCCAAATTGTGCTTAAAATGACATATGAGTTAAATTGAGTATCTTAAGCAATTTCATATCAATAATCGCTAAGTGTTATGAAATAATTTCATAATCAATTAAGCTCCTATCAATCATGTCACAGTTCAACATCTTCATCATGTTAAAGATATCCACTACTTGTAATGCCAAGTTTGTAGATGTTTAAACCTTATAAATGGAGGCTTTTGAGTTTTTTTCCTTACCACCTTAGTTTATGAATTCTTAGCTAAGGTCTCAATAATCTCTTTTACTTCCTTGTCAATTTCATAGATATGGTCCCTTCTGTAGTTATATCAACCAAAATTTTATAAGTGAGAATGACGCCTTCTCAAAAGAATTGTATAATCGATTCTAGTGTATTGATGATATAAACGTTGGCTAAACAAAGCTTTATATCTCTCGCAAACTTTATAGAATGCTTCTGCCTCTTTTGTGCAAAACTTTGAATTTGCGTCCTCAGCTTGGTGTTCTTATCTAGAGGAAAAATTGTAGTATAAATGTATCATATATGTGATCCCACTCCTTAGAAGAATTAATCTCAATCAAAAGAAACTAGATCTTTATTCGATCTCTTATGTGATAATGAAAGCATCTTATCCGCAACTCATCTTCAGTAAGGCATTTCATAGAAATGTCTGGATTACCAAATATAATTATTTTATAAAGGTGATGATATCTTCATTAGGCAATCCATTAAAGGTAGGTAGTAAGTGAAGATGGACATATTTGAGCCTATAGTTATGTGCCCTTTAACTCAACTAGATATATAAGGGATCAACATTTATAATAAGTATCGAAATATTCCTTATACAAATTGTTTATGGATGCTGCTCCCCAGTACAAACAACGACATTATGTTGATTTATAGTTATATTTATTCTCCTTCTTACTTTGTTCTATATGTAGGACCACTAGATTTTAGGGTTAATTGTCTAAGTTTTCATGTATATATCTCCCCTTGCATCAACTATTTGAAACAAATAGAGGAAGATAAAAGAAAAAGAAAACTATAATCAACAAATAAGAAACTAAATACTCCCCAACAATGGTACTAAAACCTTGATCGATCTATTTGTAAATGCACATAATCAATTGTAGCAAATTATAAAATCTAGAGTATTTCAAAGTATCAATCCCATTAGGATTATAACTATTAAATTTTTTATTCCCTGCTAAACAATAAAATTTAATTAACAACATTTTTATGATAAGTAAGTTATTTATCAAACTGAGGAAAGAGAAGTGATTAGATATAAAAGGAAATTAATTTAAAATTATAAGGCTTCAAGATTTACCTATAAGGAATTCCAATCATTAAACAATATCAAAGTTAAAATAACAATTAACATAAGGTATCTACGCCCTCTCTCAAAACATATAGGTATTTCTAATTAGAGAATTATCACCTCTAGGAAATATAATTAACCTTAATAAAACTCAATAAGAACTCTTAATATATTAGTTATCATTATACTCTAGGGTATCTCTTCCTCTATATCTAGAATGTTTATTCTTTCAGTGTACAATTTATACTTCTCCTTTCAATCCTTCATATAATCCCTAAGATTAAATATATAATGCTCATGTATAAATCTAAGAATTAAGATTAAAGAGAATAAATTTAACCCAATTAATAACTAATTATGCATTAATAATTGAAATATCCAACATAAACTACATATTTAACCCTACTTAGGGATTTAGCTACTAAACATAATGAAATTCAGAAGAAAAAATCTTATCATAAAAGAAAGTAAAGGAGAAAGAGAATAAAAAATAAGATATCCCTAGTGTTTTAAAGTGGAGATGAATCTTCCCACCAATCTTGGTCCTAAACTATCCTTGGAGCTAATAAAACCTAAAACAAGAATTTAATGAAAAGCAACTACCTAAAGCTAAAAAAATCTCTAAAGACCACAAAAGCTCCAGTTAAACCTATTGTGATCAATTATAAGCTAAGATTGCATATAAGAGTCATAAGCTAATTGAAATTAGGTTCTATGCATCCTCAAATTACATATCATGAGTCTAGTGTTTGTCCATCTTCCCATACTAGCATCAATTAGGTTTAGGACTAAAATTCATGTTTTAATAGCTTGTAATTGGCATTTTGATTCAATTATATGTCTGGAATTGATTACCTACTATTTCTCTAACCTTTGACACCTTCAAACTTTATTTGATCTCTAGTGCTTTTTATAAAATTATTATCCATTATATTAACTTCCAATTGACCTTGATTTCTCCTAAATCCTAGAGAAGTTGCACTCAACTATGAAACTTTGCCTCTATTTATCATTAATAAGTCAATGTACCAAATACGAGAAGAGATCATCTAATTCAAATAAAAAATGATTTAAGAATGCTAAATATAAGCTAATATAGCCTCTATAAACATGCAATATATTAACTTATTAATCATTAAATAAATAACTAGGATAAGTTTTAAGAGAATAAATAGTCAAGATTAAAGCTAATGAAAGATCAAATTGTGGTACTTTTGACAAAATGATATTAGGAAGAATGTAAAATGCATAGGACAATTTAAGTAACATTTCTTTCATTTGCAAGTTAGAAATGTGATTAGACAATTTTAGGTAAATATGGCAGTCATTGAATAATTAATAAATGTAACATAAATAGACAATTTTATGATAATCTTGCCCATTCATTTGAAGTGAAATTTAAATTAAAGGCAACGATTTAGATCTCTACTTGAAGGATTATGTTAAAATAGCTATGAATCAATAGTTAGATTCTACCTACTTGTAAAGTAAATAAGATGAAGATTTAAGGGTGCTTAATTAACTTTAAATGAATATTTCATATTAAGCCATGTAAAGGAATCATTCAACTTTATAATTGGTCAATCAATAGCAATGGATAAGCAATGAATGAGGGTGTGCCATGTAGGGAAATAGATAAACCTAAGATTTGTCTATGTCAACAAACACATATTGTCTCTCCATAAGTTGTTGGATTTAGGTGTATCTTATAATCTAGATTTGTTAATTCATATTATAATGAATCCATTAGTTGTCTATGGATACATAGCAAAATAACTTAAATTTTTTTTGCTTGCATATTCTCACAATACAATTGCCTATAATATTTAGTAACAATTTGCTTCTTCCTTACCCAGGTCTCATGCCCAATGTTTTAACCTTATAGGCAAGCTGTTTGAATCCATTTTTCTTCCTCCATTATCGCTACCTTACCCTTATTGTCTTTTATTTTTCTAGCATTTTATGGCTTTGAGTCACATTGATTTAGAGTCTTTTTTAAAACCAAATTATTTTTTAACATATGATTTTAATGATAACAGAACATTGTAATCCTCATGTTATTTATCTGTGATGATATTAGTTAAGTTAACATGTGAATGACCAAATTCAATGGAAGGATAAAGTAAGCAAATGTGGTAATTGGATCACTTAAACAATCAAAGGATGGAGAAAATAAACCAAATGGAATATGTGATTCAAGTGAAGATCCAAGAATAAGAAGGAATTGAGCACATCAAGATTTAAGTAAATCATTTTATTCCTTTTTGCAACCTTATCTTGTTTATTTTAATGAATTAGGTGCCTCAACCATTGCTTGATCATTTTTCACTTGGAGCATGTTACATATACTTTACCATAATCAAGAGGAAATTCAAGAAGTTATTAGAGAAAATGCTGTTACTTATTCAAAACATTTGTGGAGAACTTCTGAAATAATTTTGGAGCAATTTTTTTTCAAAGCAGTTTGTTAGGATGTCTGAATTAGCTTAACAATTGACCAATATTTAATTTTTTAGTATATTGGTTAAACAATGTAAGTGAATGGTCAACCAATGTCTCCTAGAAGAAAGTAAAAACACGTATCATAGGTTTGTCATAACATTGGTTGAAAAAGGTCAAATAATGTCACTGTTACTAGTCGTTATAATGGCTAATTTTTGTTTCTAATGACTTTTTAGGTGATTTTGAGTATAAATAAACTAAATATGAGTTGTAGGAGGCTAGTCCGGCATATTAGAGTGTTACTTAGAGTCTTGATACATTAAAGAATGTATATTTGCATTATATAACACACACTGAACCTTTATTCATTGGTGTGAGTAAGAGAAAAAAGTTTTTGAGTTATATACTTATTGTAATTGAGGAGATTGCTTAGGATATACTTTTAACGGTTCTTTTTGAACTTGAACAGGATTTATAAAGAGTTACTCTTCACCTATATCAAAGCAAGCTAATTGTAAGGTTTCCTCTTCACCCGTGGTAAATAATATGTTCTATAGAAGGTTACTATTCACCTACTGAAGGAAGAAGATAATAAATTTATAAGTGGAGCTTAAAGAGTGAACGTAGGTCAATGCTTATTAAACTAAACCATTATAAATCAATTTTGTCTCTCTTTCCGTACTCTCTTTAATTATTATTATGATCATTTTATAAGTATCATTAGATTATAAAATTCATTTATTTGTTTACAAATAGGAAAAAAAAAGGTAAAACATATAATTCACTTCCTCTTCTATATGCTATCTAGGACTAGAAATTGGTAGCAAATAGTCTGAATCATTTTATATATATAAAATTTTTTTAAATAAAGACCATTATGAAATAACTTGATTCTCCTTTTATTCAAGATAGCCAATGTATAGGTAGACCTTCTTTCTTTGGAGGTGACAATTACATATATTAGAAAACTAGGATGAAACACTTTGTTTCAGCCAAAGGAGTTAATCTTTGGGAAATTATAAAGAATGCTTCTTATGTTCCAATGAAAATAATAATTTTAGATAAAATGGACATTGAGGTACTAAAGGATGAAAGTGAGCATACCAATAATGATAATAGATTCATTGCATTAAATAGCAAACTGGTGCATATTTTTATTTTGTATTCTTAGTATAAATGAATTTAATATGATGTTTATGTGTGGAACCAACAATCAGAGATGATACACACTTGAAATCATAAATAAGGGAACTAATTAAGTAAAAGAGAGCAAAGTAAGCTTATTAATGCATTAAAATGAGTTATTTTATATGAAAAATATGTCAATTTCTACTATGTATACTCGCTTCATTAATTCTCTTATTTAACCAACTTGATTAAATAATAGGTACAATTTTTATGTAAGATCATTTTAAAAAAAAAGGCACATCCTTCTCATTAATATAAGCCTCTTTATCATCAAAATGATAAGAAACAAGCTAATTATCATCCTAGGCCTTATGAGACACAAAGAAGCATGACATTTACTCAAAATCACCATAGGTCACTTTTTCATTTAAAAAAAACCAAGTCATATGCTAAATAATTTGTTAGGTCTCATTATGAAATAAGGAGAGCTTCATACCTTATGCAAATCCAAAAAATGGCCAAAAATTCATATAAGCCACATTTTTATAAGTATTTGTCACATGCACTAATGTTACTACGAATATTTTTTTATTCTTAGCAATATTAGTAATTTAATATATGAAATATCTAGTTCAATGGAACGGGAAAGTGAGTAAAGGAGTCAATTAAAACAAATGACCAAAGGATTACAAAAATGAACAAAATAGAGCACATATATAATTTAAGCGAAGAACCAAGAAAAAAAACAAATTAAACACATCAAGACTTGAAAAAATCATCTTAATTCTTCTTGTAACATTATCTTAGTCATGTCAATAAATGAGGGATTCAATTATTACTTTATCATTCTGCACTTAGGGAATATACATATACTTTTTCATAATCGAGAGAAAATTTGAGAAAGTTTTAAAGAAAACCTTCTTTATGTATCAAAATACTTTTAGAAATTTTTTGAAATGATTTTGAATTAAGTTTTTGTCAAAAGAGTGTATTTAATCTTTTAAAGAACTTAAGAAGTTTTACAAACTTACTCTTTGAGCACTCTGGTAAACCAATCTGGTGAGTGGTTGACATATATTAGGTTTTTAGATATATTGGTCAACCAATATAATAAATGGTTGACCAATATATGTTTCGTGAGCTTGTGACTATATTAAGTGTTTCTCTTGACCTTGAACAAGAATTTTAAGTGGTTATTCTTCACCCATAAAAAAGATGATTATAAGGGTTATTCTTTACTGTGGCAAAGAAGATGTTGTAAGGAAGTTGCTCTTCAACCGATGAAGGAAGAAGATAATGAATTCTCAAGTAGAATTTGGTAAGTAAACATATATAGGCCAATGATTGTTTGGTGGAATGGTTATAAATCAAATTTATCTTTCTTTCGATATTATCTTTAATTGTTATTATTGTTGGTTAGTGATTATCATATATGAATTTATTATAGTAATTTGTTTTAAAAAATTATTGATTAATTTTTCAAGTAGGACAAAAAAATTAATATACATAATTCACTACCCTTCCAATATACCATATGAGGTCCAAGTTTCGTGTTTTTCACTGCATTGATCATTGTTTCAATTTTCCCTTGCCTCATTATTAGACAAAAACAATGCCATTTTGTAATTGCATATGGTATATGAAAGCTCTATTTTAAATGTCAATTTGAAGTAGAACAAGTTTAACTTTTACGTTTATCAAATGCAATCCATAGACAACTAGTAAATGGAGTAGTTTGTTCAGCATACTTATCTCAAAACTTTGAGGATAAATATTAAATACTCGATTCCCTTTTCATTATCTTAATTTGATATTAGCAAACATAATATTTAATAAAAATAATTAAAAAGAACAAGTTGGTTTTTTTAGTTAAAAAAATTGCATATCTCCTGAAATTGTACTACCATACTTTTTTTTTAAAAAAAGAAGAAGAATGAAGCTACTACTTTGTCATGATAAGGAAAGCAAGCCCGACCTTATCCTACTTCAGTATTGGCGATATTTCATTTTTTAATTGTGACCTTAAAAAAACATCTATATATATATTATACTCAAATAAATTAAATAAAAGATATGACGTGTGCATACCGTATCCTGAGTCTGAATTAACCGACTAAGCAGCCTCGATTATATCGCCGAGTCTTCGCTTTCCAATATATACCACGCACCAGGTGCCTTTTCTATCCGCCTGTGGTCCCATTTTCATCCGGAGCTCTCATTACGTGCGCTAGCTACTTGCTCTGTTTTGTCACCCTCTACGCGATAGACCTTAGTTGATAAATATTCCCTTTCTTGCAGAGTCCCAAGGGATCCCGTTTCACTGCATCGCTTAATTGCAATGTTATTGGAAAAAATTGATTCTTTAATAGCTGGGACCGCATTTCTTGAGACTTGGGACTCCGGGTAGAGGGTTTTGGGACTAATGTCTTTGGAAACTTTGATCTCATATGCGTGTTCTGCGTAGTTTTTGTTTATTTGTTGTCGTTTGTTCGGTTATTGAATTGTATAAGAGGGTTGTTGAGGTTGTTTCTGGGACGTTTTTGATGGATTACGCCTCTTGTTTGAAGTTCTTCACTCGTGGTGGTGTTTTCGGTGGTGGGCTTTTCATTTTTGTGCTTTTCTCGCCGGTTTTCAATTTTTTGGGGTTGTTTTTGATGTTCCTTGCGGGGTTATGGTTGTCGCAGTTTACTTCGCATGGGAAGGGTTTGGTTCAGTTCTTATTTCTTGTTAGGGGAAAATCAAGGAGCTTGAGAAAGGGGTTTTGTTCAAAGAATGTTTTTGATGGAGTTTGTGATTCAAAGACTCCGCCTTGCAAGTGTGGTTCGTTGATATTGTTGGGGAATCCAAAACCAAAAGTCGATGACAATTCACTAGTACAGAAAGAGGCTGTTAATCCTGATGGTGATGATTCTGATGATGATTATGAAAAGGAACGTTGTGTTGAAGATGAAGAATTTGATGTAATTGCGTTGAGGAGAATGGTGAAGATTGAGAGGCTGAAGTCTATTATGGCTTATGCAGAACTTGAGAAGGAAAGAATGGCTGCTGCATCAGCAGCTGATGAGGCAATGTCAATGATTTTGCGCTTGCAGAGGGAGAAGAGCTCGTTGGAGATTGAAGCTAATCAGTATCGCAAGTTGGCAGAGCAGAAGCAAGTGTATGACCAAGAAGTGATTCATTCACTGGAGTGGATTATAATGAAGCAGGAATCCGAGACCTATGCATTGGAGGAGAAGCTGAGGCTGTGCAAGGAAAAGCTCAAGGAATGTATGAAGGAGGAACTAGTCCAATTTGAAAGTTTTGATGCTAGCTTGAGCTCCATTGACTCAACCATGGATGATGGTATTGAAGAAATGCTAGATATTCATTCAACCATGGAAGATGATATTGAAGAAACGATAGATATTGATTCAACCATGGAAGATGGTCTTGAAGAACTGCTGAATAGTTAGGTTGACATCACATCGTTGACATTTCAAGTGTGTGTAGAATCCTGAATAATTTTCATGACGGTTGATAAAGTGATTGGCTTAATTTTGAGGTAGTCTACTGGTTTTCCCATTCTGTAAATATACTTGATCAAGGAGTCCACCGGAAATGAATACAGTTGATACCTGCAGAAGCAGTTTTTTTGTATCCAGTGTTATTGGCATTAATTAATTTAGAGCTATTTGCAGTAGCTGTAAACCCTTGTTTTATACTACCGACTGCTTGTTTGTTTATTTGGGTGGGTAGGGGCTTGCAGTTGGCTTGACAATGTGAATGGTATGGTCCATTTTCACTGCCTTCCTGAGTGGGATTTAAAACTTTACTTACTGCATTACATGTTCTCATACTTCATGAGCTTGGTTTCTTGTTTAGGAGGCTTTATTTACAAATTTGAAGCATCAATGGAAAAGATTCACCAAGTCCTCGTAATACTGAGTTGAAAGCAGAATTTCATTTCAAAACTTCCTTGGGATATTACTTTGGGATAATGTTATTTTTTCACTGATAACTAAGAATGGTGAACTGGCATCTACAATGGTTTAGTTGTCACATTTAGTTGTTATCTAAATGAAGTTCTTCAAGGAATCCAAAATTTCTTGCCTCCTATTGAACACTCATTTAATACAAATTTTGTTGTGAGCAAGTTGCTCCATTTCTGCAGTTCTATATTTAAGGCATGGGAGATTTGAGTATTTAGATGAGATGTTATTGGATACAACAAATACTGTTGCATAGGAGGAAGAGAAGTCATTGTAGGCAGAAAGGAGATTGTTCTTTCTGAGGAGCATTCAGCTCTGGGGGTGTTTCTTAGAATCACCACTATATCAGCAATATATAGTACTTTTTCATTCAATAACACAGACTCGCTCTAGTGCTAAAACTAGAGTTCTATCACTGTGCAATTATACATTATGAACGTATATAGGTCCTGGTTTTCTTGTAAAAGGAGCTCACATTTATCTGGTTGTACTCTTGAATTTTTATCTTGCTTCAATTCTTGCCCTGAAATCACTAAACAGAACAAGAAGCGAATATTTAACATTTAGCAAGTGGATACAACTTGTTTCTTTTGTCTATTTTAGCTGTTTTGTTTATGCTGTACCATCTGCCTTGTCTTTTTAAATGGTTTAAGCATTGTTTTGCTCATCAGTACTTGGGAGAACTTCTTTAGGAGAATAATTTGCGCGCATAACTTATTCTATGTTGGGAGATCTACTGGACAGATCGTTTTTAGTAACTTGTATTTCGTTGGAACTCATTCCAGGCTGGTAGTTCTCCAGAATATCTCCAAGACCAAGAATTGCATTAAATTGCGTAGAATCACATCAAATTTTGCGCCTTGTATCGTCCAGCTGGAAAATATCAATTTGAAAATGCAGTGATGCTACTTGGCAATAGACTACTTCCCACGGATGAATCTTTTGTATGCATTATTCATTTTCTCCTTTTGAATGGAGGCAATAGTCAAGACATTGCAGGCTTTGTATACAACTTTATTAAAAAAAAGCTTCAGAAAATTTATGCTTAATTAGCCATTGTTATTCTGTTGATCGATATAAATTTTCTTTCAAAGCATGATTAGGTTGTTGGAAAATCATGTTCCAATTGAGGCCCATGGAAATTCCAGTTTACACATTAAGGAAACGAAGTCTTGCTTTACCTTGAAGGGGAGTACAAAGCATTATGCTTTGAACTTTTAGAAAGGCAATGGCTTTTAAATGCTCGCCTAACGTTTCTTGTTTTCTATCCTATCGTTTATTTCTATAGACTTAAAAGAGAAAGAAGTATGAGCACTACAAACCCTTCAACTAAATCATAGTTGCAAGAATATCTTGTTTTACCCCCACGAAGTTTTTCTTTGTTAATTTACTTCTTGCTTTCAGTTCTTGTGTATAGAACTCGAATGATAGATCATTTACATGTTTTTTTTTTCCTTTACATTTAGGCTCTATTTGGTATTATAAACTCCAATTTCAACTTGTACCAAATTTATATTAATTTGATAAAACTAAAATTTGAAAAATTCACATAATTATGTTTAAGTTCCTTGCAATTAATTGTAGAATTGGATTCCAATTTTGTGCGAGTGAAATTGGCAGACAACGTCAACTATCAATTTCAAAGTAAATTTTTGTTGCTCGTTCATCAATAAAGTCAAAGTCAACATTCCTAGTATAAAAGACTCCCTGCTTTACGAGAGTTTGAAAAGGGTCATAGATGTACGCAACCTTCTCCTTGTATTTTTTACAAAGAGACTCTCCCTCTTACTTGTTCATCGTTGCATTTATTTTGTTTATAGTAGATAAGTTATTTGCCTTAATAAAAATTTGGGAGGTTTATATCTAGTTATTGAGTGGATATAAACGTTGCATCAATTTCTTTAGGTGAAATTCGTTTTAGTGTTCTCCTTTGCACTTAGTTTAGAGACGGAATCCTCTGTCTAATCTTACTCTGTCTAACTCTATCTAATAGAAAAAACGTTGTTGTTTTTGCCTAAAGTTTACAAACTTTGTTAATCTTCCAAAATTCGTGGCTTATAAGTCAAGTCAACCTCAATCGATATCCTCCTCATCTTCATCTTTATTCTAACAAAACCAATATTTTTTGAAAATTCTCCTTCTTTTCAACATTAAAGAAGTCCAGATTCTTTCACTTTCATTGATTTTCAAATCCCTAGAAGATCATCATCAATTGGAACCCCTCTCATTGTCTCGTCTCTCTCCTCCCCCTTCCTACACCTTATAATACCGAAATTCCTGAATCTCAACTACATCAAAGTGTGCAACTTTTATGGATGAGTCCATTATTGAGCTAATTTCCTCACAAATGAGTCCGTTATTGAGGTAAACAACTTTAGTGATGAATAAATTATGTGATATTACCTTCTATCATTCTATCATAGAAGAAGGGATCAAAGAATGATAGAGAAAATGCAGGAATGTCAAAAAAATTCCCTGGATTGATGCAACTAGACTTGGAGGGTTGCCTAACTGTGACAACGAAAGGGGTGACTTAGGCAGTGCAACAATGTAGGAGATTAAGAGATATAATTTTGAAATGGTGTGATAATGTGAAATTTGATATTATAAATTTCTTGGTGTTCTCAAGGCCGTTAGTGAGAAAAATAGTCCCTCTATATGGATTTTCTCCATATCATAACCAAGTAACATTCTTCTTGCAACATGGATGTTTACTTTGCCAAGGGTAGCTTTTAGAGCTTCGAAGTGTATTTGGTTGAATTCTTTATGAAGTTCAATTGTAATCTCTTGAATTGATAATATAGTGTAGCTTTTCCCTTTTTCTTTTCAATCTCACTTGTTGTCTCTACCAACTTGTTTTATATAAACATGTATAATCTTTCATGAACAACTGTCTTTCTTCTTCATTCTTTCTGAGTTTGTTTGATCAATTCCATGGAATCTTTATGGTGTTCCCAAATACTGCCTCTTTATGTAGTCACCACTATTAATCCAATAACAATTCAAAATTACCATCTTGAAGTTTTTGGGAGGTATCTCAACTTGCACTAGCACAGTCATGCAAGTTAATTCACGACGTGACTTTCTTGCATGACCGTGGATGCAAGGTCGTGACTTAACATCTTCCTAAACATTCCCCTACCTCTAAGGAAGAAGTATTCTAAAATTAATATGTTGGAGGAAAAGAACAAGATTGACAAGCATTGATGTATGGACCCATGTAAAATAGGATATGACAAATTGAAAGGGTTAAACGGGTAGATGAGAGATGTATCTTTTGGTTTCAAGTTATTCTTGATAATGGTAATTTACTTCAGAGGTCTATGTATCTTTTATCTGGGCATCTCCTTAATCCTTCAAAGATGGTGTGATGCAATTTTTCTTTCATTTAATGACACTGTGGTTGTAGCTTCAGAAATCTTGATGGGTTAAATGTTTGGCCATATCTCTTTTGTAGGTTCACTCTGTGAATGAACAAAATTATAGTGGTTTAATTCACCAAGAAAAGTGAATGTTCAATCTTCTTATTTTTTTCAAGCAAACAGAGGCATAGTTCTACAATTTTCCTATGTAGAATTTGATATTTACTTTAATGAATGATTTTTAATTACCTTAGAAAAGTTCTTTTCTCCATATCTTAATTTCAGCAGCCACCCACCCTTCCTTTTGCTACGTTAAGAAATCAATGTGTATCTTATGATGTATGTATCTTATGTATAAGCACCTAGTAATGCAAATAATTTTACAATGCTTTTAATGGATAGGGATGATTCTTAGATTTGTAGGCATCTTTCAACAACATGAGTCAACGTTGATGCAAAATGTCACATGATTCATATCTATTGTTTATCTTACTCAAAAGATTAATAATTTTATAAGTCAAGACTAATTAACTTCAATGATTAACATTAAATAAGGTGAACTACTCCATGGAAAACAACTTCAACTCCAATAATTCAAGTTATTTAATACTACAGCATTACTCCACGGAAAACAACTTCAACTCCAATAATTCAAGTTATTTAATACTACAGTTGCTGTGCGAAAGGTAACTTAAAATCATCAACAATCATCATATTAGTATTGAATAACCCTTCGGGTACACATAATTACTTGTTAACCACATAACTTTGTACTTGGACAATCTCATATTGATATGTCAATCATGAATTAAGATAAGTTTAATGCATAAATCAATTCAAAGTTGAAGAAAATAACTTATTCTTATTCATATTAAGAGACTGAGACAACATAAGTATATACCAAACTAAGTATGAGTTCAGTAGTAACAGTCTAAATGAGCGTAAAATTTCATTATTCTTACGCTTTGGTGAATTTTATGCAGTCAATTTTTATTCAAGGAAAAGCTAGCTTCAATTATAAAAGATTCATATGAAAGCTCAGAACCAAAGTTTGGAGACCTTCACATTAAAGCCAAGGATGCATAAAAATCTGAAACCCACAAGCAAGAAACATAGATTTAACCAAAAAGAGCATTGCTTAGTGAGAAAGTATAGTAAAGTTGATTTGTAGAATGAAGATATTCATCACCTTAAGATGTATTTATTAGCCAAAATTGATTCTTTATGCCAACGGTAAGTCACTGCCATAATTGATTATACTGCAAAAAAAGATCAACCAAGAAATTCAGAATTAAAATGGCAATATCAATAAACAAATATTTCTCTTTGTGGACTAGAGATGCGAGAGATAGAAATGTCAGAATATATGGAAATCCACCAATGAAGCTAAATTGATGTAGAAATTGTCTTTACCAGGCGGAGTGTCACATGTACTACTTCTAAGAATCACTTCCTACTTCACAACCACCCCCTGTAGCCTTTTCACCTCTGAAAACACCACCAATTTCAGCACCATTTGTTGGAATATTTACATTTACAATCCATAATCACTTCCATGTGGTCTGCGTTATATGTAACCATGTAAGCTCTTGATCAACAAAATAGTAGAGTACTATAGAGGAAGACAAATTCATGATATGACATAAGAAAGTTCCAATCTTGGGCAATATCTACATTCAAGGCTATTAAACATTTGGAAAGCAAGTAATCCACTTCATACAAGTTAGTGGCACTTACCCAACCCACTTGAAGATAAATTCAGGAATGTGGGTGAAGATAGAGCTGCTTAATCCTTAAGGGATTGAATTGTTTATTTCAATAGCTTCTTGTTAAGTTTAGAGAAGAGTCATGTTTTTAGGAGTTAGGTCAATTGCAAAGTAGATAAACAAAAGAAATTATGTAACCCAGAGCTATATGGCAGCAACAATATTCTTTTAAGCCATGACATAATTTATGCCTATAAGGCAACCATGATACTCTTTTTAAGCTATCAACAACAAAAACTTGTTCATATAATCATCCCAGCCAAACAAAATGTTCCTATAGAATGACCAACCTAAAATTTCATCACATAAAGAATAGGAACAAATAGTTCTTCCTTCACAGCATCTGCTTTAAAAGAAATCTCAAATATAGTGGATTGTATATAATTCCCCTCAGACTCTATAGCTGAGCCACCTGTTAGGATCTTACCTCCTTGCAAAATTTCAATGAAAACCAATTATTGAATAATTTCAAGAAATATACTCCTAGCCTTAAAAAATCATTCAACAAACATGTAGCCATGATTGGAAATCCTAACTATGGAAGAAGAAATTTCTTAGCCATTCCGAAGGTATCTTGCTCAAAATCTTGACCTTTTAATTTCAATACCATCTACAATCTTAACATAGACACAAATCCATTTTATATGATTTAGAGAAAGATATACCAAGTTGACCATACCTAGGACTTGATGGTCTCTGTTCCTTTCTCAAAAAAATTTCTCATTTCAGAAGTATGTAGTAGCCCAAGCAAGGTACCATCCTCTAATGGATCCTTAATTTTAACTTGTTTGTATACATCAAGTAATTGATCAATAACAGTATCATATATACTTCCCTTTCATGGTTGTGACTAG
>JANIHY010000209.1:61124182-61140967 GCA_027479065.1 Erythroxylum brevipes | reverse complement strand
GTGATTGATGTAAAATTATAAATTTTTAGGACAACATATGAAAGGACAAATTTATAATTTTAAAATATTTGTAGAATATTTTATAAATTTAAAAAATTACTAAAAATAATACTTAATAAATTTATAATTTTAAAACATTTGTAGAATATTTTATAAATTTAAAAAATTACTAAAAATAATACTTAATATTAATCGGTACTAACATAGTATCATAATAAAACTAAATCCCGTACCAATACTCATAACGTTAAGTAAAACACAAGAACTCAATTGACTTATTAATCGGAATGTAAGATGATAAGATCTCATGTCATTCCAAGTTACAGACGTCTCTCTTAAATAAAATTGCAAATAAATAATGTTATAAAAATACACTAAATTGAAACAGTGGATGGTGCTATATGTACTTATAATATCACTTATAATAGATATGTTAAAATTTTGAAATAAAACAAAATCACGAAGTTGGTGCCCTTGAACAGTCATATCATTCTTTGTCGAGATTAGAATTTAAGAATAAATATATCTCTTCCATTTATAGATCATAAAATATGACATGTAGATGAGCCGTCTTATTCTTTTACGTTGAAATACGTATAAGGTGATGGCTTTTGTTATAATATGAAATGACTTACTGTATGTAGAAAGTAATCAAACGAATTGCTATCTTCTAAACTCCAATCTGCCTTAAAACTCTGTATTTGTTCTTGGGCTATTTGCAGCAGTATAGAAACAAACACACAAAACAAAATTGCTGTTTGTACAACAGTATTTGATGATACTAAATTAAAACGGGACAAAGCAGAATCTTATGCTTTAGGTGTCTGTCTTATCTCCTCCAAGTCAGTGGTAAAAAGGGTCAAATCTTTTAGAGAAAGGCAAAACTAGAGAGGGGAAGAAAAAGATGACGCTGCTTCAATGTTCACTGCATAAAGGTGAAATCTTTTTCATTTTCTGGAGTCAAGAATCATGTGTTTTTATTTTTTCTAAGGGTTATCGAACTGATTGTGTTTGTAATTGGGAAAACTGCAGCGAGAAATCTGAGAGCTTTAAGACCTCAGATCTTTGCTTCAACTACTCATTTTTGTACTACCGCTGCTGCTGAGCTTTCTTCCAAGCCCCGTAATCCTCCGGTAATCTTGTCGTTCACTTTCTCTGACTCTCTGTTTGGCTTCCTAGAAACTTTTTGCAAGCTTTGTGCTCCGTTCGGTCACTCAGAAATGTACCCTTTCAGGAAAAATACTTTTTTCATCCCTAGAAATAATTTTGTGATGTTTCATTTCATTTCATTTATTTTTCTCGCACTCTTTGAGGTCAAATCCCCTTTTTCTCGTTTTGGGTTGAACTGACTGAAGTTCAAAGGTTTGAAAATCTTCATCTTGTTGCTTTTTGTCTCTTCGTAATTATTCTTTATTATTTTCGGTTTTATATGTACAATTTAAGTATAATCTTGTCCATGATGTATTCCAACAGAGGGTACCCAATCTTATAGGCGGGACATTCATTGATTCACAATCGTCTTCAACTATAGATGTCATCAATCCTGTGAGTATAAGGAGCACAAAATTTTTGTTCCCCCTGCTGTAGCTTATGAATTCATGTACTGTGGTTGATTATTCTTTTTTGAATATTTAGCTGATTTACATTTTGGCCATAGGCCACTCAAGAAGTTGTGTTTCAAGTTCCTTTGACAACAAATGAAGAGTTTAAGGCAGCAGTGTCTGCGGCAAAGAACGCTTACCCATCATGGCGTAGCATGCCCATCACAACCCGTCAACGTGTTATGTTTAAGCTCCAAGAGCTTATCCGCAAGAACACTGTATGCAAGTTTTTGGTCTATTTTTCCTACTTGTTTTAGTTTAAATCTTTGCATTTAAATGCTTTGATCACAACCATTGATGAGCTTTTGCAGGATAAGCTTGCAATGAGTATCACTACCGAACAAGGGAAGACTTTGAAGGATGCACAAGGAGATGTGTTCCGTGGACTAGGTTGGGTCACGTTATGTCCCCTTTATTTTGATCTTTCCTTTTATTGAAATTCTCCTCTTTTAGATGAGTTCAATCAGTTGATGTGCTTTCTCAATTTGCCTGTTTTTGATATAGAGGTGGTGGAACATGCCTGTGGAATGGCAACTTTGCAAATGGGGGAGTATGTCTCTAATGTATCAAATGGAATTGACACGTATAGCATAAGAGAACCACTAGGCGTGTGTGCTGGGATTTGTCCTTTTAACTTTCCTGCAATGATTCCCTTATGGGTAAGCCTTCTGTACTCTTCTCAGAAAATTAAATTTTCACTTAGAGCAGAGTTCACATCTGCCTCTGCGTCAGTATACAAGGAAAGCTTGTTACTGCTGGGATTGAGTTTTGGTGTTTTATGTTTGCTATGTGGAAATAGTTATCTTGGCTTGCTTCTAACTGTATCCCTGAATTGAAGCTGATTATTTCTGCTGATACTATATTTTCAGTTTACAAAGAAATGACAAAAATGAACTAAATTCTTAGCATAAACTCCTTTTTCTTTTGTTCAGATGTTTCCTATTGCGGTTACATGTGGCAATACATTTGTTTTAAAGCCATCTGAGAAAGATCCAGGTGAGTTTTAACTTTTGAATACTCATATGTACGAAGAAGTGGAGTGTTCCGTTTAACTTTTTAACTTTTTTGTTTCTACGGTTAAGGCATTTTATTGTTGCTTGTGATCTTGTGCTGTCTACTGTTCTGTGTTCTCAAGAATTTATTATGTTTTTGGCTTCTCACCAGGGGCTTCTATCATACTTGCTGAGTTAGCGATGGAAGCTGGATTGCCTAATGGTGTCTTAAATATTGTCCATGGGACCAATGTATGCACTTACTTTCCAATCTGCTTAGGCTTATTCATGTTCTCTCTCTCTCTCTCTCTTTTCTTTGGCTTTGTTGGCACTTTTTAGGTCTTGTCAAGAAAGAAGAAGTTGAATCTGCAATTGATTTAACTTTGGCCTTTGATTTGAACCACTTTTATGAATCAAAATACTTCTGATTGAGGCTTGCCTCCACTAGAATGATAAGATTGCCATTCTATTTAAGAGACAAGCTTGTAATAATTTTATGAGCGTTTGTTCTTGGTTTGCCTGCATACTGTGCATAACACTTAAAATTTTTGATATACTTCATTTTTCAACAGGATGTTGTTAATGCAATTTGTGATGATGAAGATATCCGAGCTGTATCATTCGTTGGTTCAAACACTGTAAGTAATTGTTCAGTGAACCTGCTGTGTTCCGCTTAGTAAGCCTTCATTATGCAAATGATCATAATTATGCAAGTCGGGTATTTCTAAGTGGCACGATGTTGTCTTTTACTGGGGCATTTGCTTGCAGACATGCATAATCACACAATTTTAGTAGATCTTATCCTCAGACCACTGTTGAAAAAGTGCAGTGGCTTTCATAGCTTGGTATGAATTGGCCTCATTACTAACTATGTTCTTAAAAGTATTTCATTTTATATCATCAATCCTCCAGTTGCATGTGTCACCAAGTCTAGGAGCATTCTTGGTCAGTTAAGTCAGTACTATAGCCATCAATACATTATTGCCTACGTTTCTCAAATGATTCTCACCCTTTGGTTTTGTTGACTTATCCAAAGGCTGGGATGCACATTTATGGGAGAGCATCAGCTAATGGGAAGCGTGTTCAGGTAGTTGCCCTCCTTTCTCTCTGTCATTACCTTTCTGTTTAAAGCACCATGATGACCTTTGGCTGAAAGTCAAACTAATTGGACCAATCATTTTTTTCTGTTTAGTCAAACATGGGTGCCAAAAATCATGCAATTGTCCTCCCTGATGCAAATATAGATGCTACTTTAAATGCTTTGGTTGCTGCTGGTTTTGGGGCTGCTGGACAAAGGTGTATGGCACTAAGTACAGTTGTTTTTGTTGGAGACTCACAGTCATGGTAGTACACTTGTCTCTGTGTTTCAATTTCTGGAACTTTAACTTCCATTCATCTTTCACACTTTCTGTTGTAAGGTTAAAACTTGTGAATCAATTTTTTGAACTTGTTCTTATTCATTATTTGGGTACTTGATCAGGTGACAAATTCCATACATGTTTTTTTTATTCATCTCTGTTACTTTATTTTTAAGCAAAAATCTGAGGGAATATTTTCTGTATCTGTTCTTAGTGGTTTACTCGTATCTGTGCTTAAATAGCATACTCTATGTTAAGTTTGCAGGCTTAATAGTCTAGTAACTCCTTGCTGGTTTTCTCTTCTTGAGGAATAGTTTCTTTTACACCATTCTGCTACATTTTAGTGAGCCACAGTAGTGGATATTATTTGATTTAATAAAGATCTTACTCTTCATTTTGCATTTGACTCAGGGCACACATGTTATAAATTATGCAAAGCTTTAGATGTCATTTTGTTACAGGATAGTTGACAATACAAAAAATGATTGTGTTAGGAGAAGTGTTACATTCACCTTTAACCTTGACCAGGTTGAATAAATTGGTGGAACTCGCAAAAGGTCTTAAAGTAAATGCTGGAACAGAACCTGATGCGGACCTTGGTCCAGTGATTAGCAAACAGGTATTTATAAGTTTTAACTTCAATAGATCCACATTAGCAATTTTTTAACTAATTTCGATCTGGTCTGCCTGCCTTAACTTTGTTATAATTATTAGTATAGTTTGATTCCGCAGTGGAAATTGCTATTCCTTCATATCTAACTTTGCTGCCATTTATGTTTTTTTTTTTCTCATTTTGTATCCACAGGCCAAAGAACGAATTCATAGATTAATTCAAAATGGTGTTGAAAGTGGTGCGAGGTTACTGCTTGATGGGAGAAACATAGTGGTAATATTTGTCTACTCGAGCTATATTTGTAATTAAGTTCTAGGATTCTTTTTCTGTGTTAGGAGGGAGGGTTTAGTTCATTTTCTATCTGTGGCACTCAATATATTTCCCAGGTCAGGAATATAACATAATTCGCTAATATTTCAGAAATTGTTGGAAGCCACTACACATTATTTTGAATGTACAAGAGTCGAGAGAACCTGTCCCTAAAAAGTTGTCTGTATCTTCATATTTGTTATATCAAGATAACACGTTGCTTGTGTGAATCTTTCTTTATATTTTACTGAACAGGGATTTTTTTTATATAATAGATTTCATATTCTACTTCAATGATTTGTTTATCTGGTGACAAACAGGTTCCAGGGTATGAGCATGGCAATTTTATAGGTCCCACCATCTTATCAAATGTCACAGCTGACATGGAATGTTACAAGGTATCCGGATCCTTTCCTTATGATATATATTATCTAAAGAAACTAGATTAAATTTGTAATTTCCAAGTAGATGAAGTACATAACGCCTCAAATCTGACTTTTGTACCTTGATCTTTGTAGGAGGAAATCTTTGGTCCTGTTCTTGTTTGCATGGAGGTCGGTTGAGTACTGCTTTTGTTTATGTGATTAGGCATCTAATTATGTTGGAATTGTTTAACATGTCCTTAATCCTCTAACTAACTTCCAGGCTGACAGCTTTGAAGAAGCCATCAACATTGTGAACAGAAATAAGTACATTCTCAACCATAAGTTATCAGTAGCATAACTTTTATATTTGCTGCTCCATTGATGTGTTCCACATGTGCACAAATTTTTCAGGTATGGGAATGGAGCTTCAATATTTACTACATCAGGTGCAGCTGCGAGAAAATTCCAAACTGAAATAGAGGCTGGACAGGTAAAATTAAAGAACCAATAATGCTTTAATCAAAGAATAGCTAATTGTGCATAATTTACGGAAAATATTTTGACTTGGCATGTTAGTTCTTCGTGAGTTTGCGAGGGAAGTTAGTTTGTGGAGTGACTTCCTGCAAAATTCTGGGACATTTGACATGATTCCCCTGAATGCAGGTTGGCATTAATGTTCCTATACCTGTTCCCTTACCCTTTTTCTCGTTTACGGGCAACAAGGCATCTTTTGCTGGAGATCTAAATTTCTATGGTAATTTCTCCCTGTTAACATCAAATTTGCACTTGTCTTGCTATTTATTGTTCGACTCTGCACTAGTGGCATAAACCTAGTCATACTAGTTTTAGAACATGAGAAACTGTGGAACTTCTATGGATTTCAGGCAAGGCTGGAGTCAACTTTTTCACACAGCTCAAAACGATAACTCAACAATGGAAAGATTTGCCAGGGGGCAGTGGAGTATCTCTGGCAATGCCAACTTCACAGAAGTTATAGTGATCATATCCTACTTGTAGTAAACTATCATGTTCAACTGGCTTCAAATAAAATCCAAGTTTCATGCCCCACCTTTGTTTTCATAAAACATTGCTCAGTGCTTTTATAAATATATCAGCATTTTGATTTTCAGTTTCGAAATAAATCAGATGCATTTCACCATTCTTCTGTAATTCTCTTAGAAAACAATGGTTAATTTTAAAATGTTTTGTGCCATAGAACGAAATCACAATTTGGTTGTCCACAAAAATGTTTGGACCTTACTCATGGTTCATCTACAAATCAGTCTGTGAGTTTCCCAAGATCTTTCATTTCTTCCCTAGCATTGCTAATCAGCTCCTCGCTATTTCCTATCAAGTAAATCATCCACATAGAGAGATATCACATTTAATTGATCATTAACTTTCTTGACATATAAGGTAAGTTCACTAAGACTTGTTCAACAAGTAAGCATCAATTCTATTACATCACGCCTTTAGTACTTGTTTTAAATCATAGAGAGCTTTTTTAATAAATAAACTTAGTTATCTTATCCTTGGATAGCAAATCCCTTTGGTTGTTTAACAAAAATTTATTCCTCATGTATGCAGTCGTTTAGAATTTTAAGCTAGAGTTTTGTCTCTTGTAAGGGACCTATTCGACTCGAGCGGGAATAGTCTGGGTGTGGATGGCTTAAAGATGTCTTCTCATAGTTGGGACTCTTTTAGAACACTTTATGGGTAACCTCAACAAAAAATTTATTCCTCAAAGTATCCATTTGGAAAGATTAACTTGAAATCCATTTGATATATGACCTATCCCTTTTATGGAATACGAGCTAGCAATGGTATCTAACCCAATAATTGGAGAAAATGTTTCAGAAAGTCAACCCTAAATATTTAAGTATATCCCTTTAACAGCAAGCCTCGTCTCATATACAGAATCATTAGGACTGAGTTTGGCATGTACACCCACTTGATTCCTTTAGTTTTCTTATGATCAAGTCTATACACTAGCGCCTCTATTTGATTTTTTTCAATCGTCTTAAGTTCCTCCATTGCAGTAACCCATTTTTATCTCCTGCAACTTCATCAGATCCAATAAGCTACATTACAGCAACATTACACGTTCAAAAAAAGTTAGAAAGAGACATGATTCCTCTGACAGGTGCATCATCAATATTCTCATTCTCCTCTTGAGGTTGAAATTTAAGCTTCTTATCATTTTTTCAACTCTAGTTATCTGATTCTTGGAATTAAACATCTATATTAATTACCGACTTTTTCTTTATGTTAAATAGATTATGTAGGCTTTTGAAATTGAGCAGTAACCTACAGTGATCCCTAGTTTTACTTTCTTGTCAGATTTGTCCTCTTAACTTGATGAATATAAAAGAAATGAACAATTAAAGATTTTTTAGATTAAATACTTTTGGTTTGTACCTATAACAATATAGTCAATTTTCACATAACTTCTGATGGCAATCTATTCAGAGAAATGTTGTATTTGTAGCTTCACCCCATAATTTCTTTAGTAGTTCTTTCTCATGCAATAAGCACCTTATCATCTCCATAATAATTCTTTTTATTTTCTCTCCATTATCCTGTTCTGTTGTGGCGTATATATGGTAGTTAGTTGGTATTTTCTTAATTTTTTTAGTTATTCTTTGTTCCATTATTAGACCTAATTGCCTGTAATTTGCATCTACATTGAGTTTCTATTCAAGCTTTAAACTTCCATAAAATGTCACCAATCTCATATTTATACTTTATGAATTATACAACATATTCTTGTATAATCATCAATGAAAGTAGTATAAAAATTACTACCATTCAATAATGGTGTTTTTGAGGTCCTAAAA
Organism: Erythroxylum brevipes; assembly: GCA_027479065.1. NCBI lineage: Eukaryota > Viridiplantae > Streptophyta > Magnoliopsida > Malpighiales > Erythroxylaceae > Erythroxylum > Erythroxylum brevipes. The sequence continues at coordinate 61,132,892 of JANIHY010000209.1, read as the reverse complement.
TTAGTATGAACTAATAAAAATTACTACCATTCAATGATGGTGTTTGAGATCCTAACATTTGTATGAACTAACTATAGCTTTTGTGAAGATCCCTAGGCCGTATTTTAAAGGAAAGGAAACCTTACTTATTTTTCGTATTGGTAAGTAGGACATGCAAGAAGTTCCTCTTTAATTTCAGGTTAACTCTCGTGAGATTTTTTTTCTTTATGTATGTTAGAGCACTATAATGAAAGTGTCCCAACTTTCTATGCCATATAACAACATCAAAATTTTCTTAATGTACAATAAGTTGCTCATTTTCTATAAAATTTAAGGCACATCTTTTGCCCTTTATTTTAACTTTGAACACATCCCTTCCTTTTGCATCTTTAATTCATCAAGTTCAGCCTTCAAATAGCACCTTATAGACTTCATCTAGCAACTAATAATCAAATTTTTTTATTAATTTCAAGAATATATAACATATCTTAAATTAATTTCAACATTTATGACTCTCAATTATTACTATTCCTTTTCCTTTTACTACAAGATATGCTCTATTTTTTATTCTTACTTTAGAAATGGCAGTCTTGTCAAACTCTCTAAAGCGCTAATGATCATATGTCATATGGTTAACATAACTAACATCAATTAGGTAATGATACAAAACATTGCATGGAAGAGATAAGTAATATAGTGTCTAAAGAGAGTAAAGGATACGAATTGTAAATAACTAGAGAAGGGATATAGTATAGGAATATGGTGGGAGAAGTAACTAAAATAGGAGAATCAAGATTAGAGGTGGTATTTGAGATCAATTGTAAACTTTTCTTCTCTCTAGTAAAGATTCTTCTTCAATCTCCTTATCATCCTCTTAATCTTCTTATCTTATCTTCTTACTTTTTAATTCTTTTGTTGTTAATTCTGAATCATACCAATTAACTTTTGTTGTAAGTATTGGTGGTTTGACGTGATGATGTGGATAACTGCTCATCCTGCATTGATTCTCAGTACCTTTGGCTTCTCCTTGGTGCTATTAACAGGCCACAATTATTAGAATTTGCATTTAGATTCCACCAACATTTATTTTGCAAATGATTTGTCTCTTTTTACTAGACATATGATGAAAAAGTTTCAGTTTGATACTATTATTCATTTTGTTTTTGCCACCCAAATTACAAGATTTGTAATCCTACATCTTTTTTTCCACCATTGTTATTTTATGATTTTGCTTGAAAATCTCCTTCCATATATACATCTTGTTTTATGGATCTCGTTTCTTTTTTGTGCATATAATGCACTTATTAATTCTACCAAAGTAATACTCGACAAATCTTTAGTGTTTTTAAAAAATGAGATCATAACCTCAAATCTTTCTAGGATAATAATTTTTACATAATTATGTAATTATCAAATTTGGTACTTAGAAGCCTTGCTCTGTTAGCAATATTAAGGAGTTTGTTAAAATATTTTTTGATTATTTCTAAATCATTCATCCTTTACATCTCAAATTCTCGAACCAAATTCAACATCTATATTCCTTTGATCATTTCATTATCTTCATTCTCTTGTTTAAATTATAAAAGAAAATCCAAAATTTCCTTACCTGTTTTCATTGTTACAATTCTAGCAAAGATGTTGGAGGAAATAGTTACAAATAAGCTTGCTTTTGCTTTTGATTTTCTCTATTTCTTTATATATATATATATATATATCTTGATTTGTTTTATTGTTGGGTTACTTGATGATGAAAGAACCTCATAATCTTCTTAAATAGCTTCCCACAAGTCATTATCTTTAAGATGGGGTTGCATTCAAAAAGCCCATGTTTAAAATTTTGATCCATCAAACACTAGAGGTGCAAGAACATTGAAGGACGATTCTGAATTTATTTCTAAAAGTCTATGTATTATGTAAGGTGATAATTGTTTAGGATCGTATTTAGCTCACTCAATCTTATAGGTCCCTCAAGAAAAGAACTATGATATTAACTTTAAACTTTTAAGAACACAATAAGTAAGAAAACATAAAAGGAATAATAGGCATATATTTTATTGGGAAATAGGTTTTAATTTATACAACATAAATCTAATCGATGAAGCAAGAAAATAGCTAATAACCTCCTAAAATCTACTAAAAAATTTAAACCATATCGGTTTATCATTATTTGTTGAAACTAACATATTACATATGTCCACAACAAACGGTCCAAAGTCGTAGGTTCAGACTCTTTATCTTAATATTTGGCCTCCTTTTCTCTAGTCTACAAAATTATGTCATTGACACCTTAAGCGAAAAAGGATAAGTTTGATCATTAGAAATACTTAACTGTTAAATTTAAACAAGGTGACAACTTAATAACTAATACGTAAAAGAATGAGTTTGACCCTTAATGTCAAAAGTGGCATGACCACAACAAAGCTTAGTGATAGTAGTGCTATAATAGAAAGGAAAGATTAGATCTTGTTTTAAAAACGTCAAAATTAATAGCATATAATAATGTGAGAATCATGCCTTAGAAGTTGTTGAATAAGTCAAACATTGAGAATTGTGCTTTAGAAATGTGTCTAGTTTGAAGTCCAAGTCTTAGAATAGTTGTTGCTATTTTTTAGTTAATTATTGTTGTCTTTTAAGAACCATATTGTATTGTGAGTATGATATTTTGCTTATTTTTACTTATCTTTTCCCTGTTCTCTCAAATTTCAGTTAAAGACTTTTATATTTAAGCAAGCTTAATAGATGAAATAAAATATATGTTCTTTATCCATTCTTTTTTAATATATATTGTTTTTTATTTCCTTTAAAGTGATATCAAAGCCTCTTCCTGAGAGACTTGTGAAACATTTTTTTAGATAGATTCAAAATCTTCTTTCACTGTACTTGCACCATCTGTCTTTAATAGAGTGGGCTATTATGTTTGGGCAGCTAGGATGGAGGCACATCTAGAGGAAAATGATCTCTGGGAACTTGTTGAAGAGGACTACAAATTTCCTCCTTTGCTTAGAAATCCAACCATGGTGCAGACCAGGAATCACAAAGAGAAGAAAACAAAAAAGTTTAAGGATAAAACTACGTTATTTACTTTAGTCTCACATGAAATCTTTGTCAGAATTATGACAATGAAATCAATATTTGAGGTTTTGAATTTTTTGAAAAAAGTATTTGAAGGAAATGAAAGAATCAAGGGAAAATAATTTGCTCGGAGAATTTGAACTTCAACAGATGAAGGATTCAGATACTGTCAAAGAGTATTCTAACAGATTACTTAACATTGCCAACAAAGTAAGATTAATTGGCTATGAATTTCCTTATTCTAAATTAGTTTAAAAAATCTTATAATAGTACTTAAAAGGTTTGAAGTAACCATTTCCTAGTTAGAAAACACTAAGGATCTATCAAATATTAGTCTGAAAAAATTATTGAATGCCCTATAGGCTCAAGAAAAATGAAGGGTTATGAGGTCTAAAGATTCTATTAACAGAGCATTATCAGTCAATGTGCAAACAAACCAAGGAGGAAGTGGGAAAAAGAAGAAAAGAAGGAAGCTTCATGGTCAAATTTTGATAACGTAAGACGAGGAAGCAAAAATGAGTATCCTCCTTGTAAGCATTGGGGAATTAAGGCCCATACACCCTTCAAATGTTGGAGAAGACTTGATGTTTAGTGTGAGAAACATCAAAAAATAGGGCGCCATTATAATATTTGCAAGTAAAAGAATCAATTTGCAGCAGAAAAATGTTGCCCAAATTGTAGACCAGTAAGAGAAGAAGCAACTCTTTGTAACAACTTGTTTTGCAACCAACAACTCTAGTGACAAATGCCTTATAAATAATGGCTGCACAAGCCATATGACTTTTTATCGTGAGCTCTTCAAAGAGCTGGATATATCAGTTATCTCCAAAGTCAATATCGCTAATGGAGAATACATTGCTTTCAAAAGGAAGGGAACTGTAGCAATTGAAAGTCTCGCAAGTACAAAATTGATTAAAGATGTATTATTTGTACCTAATACTAATCAAAATTTGTTAATTGTTGGATAGGTACTTGAAGGAGGCTTCAAAGTTATCTTTGAAGGCAATCAATGCTTGATCAAAGATGAAGTAGATAAAGAAATGTTTAAAGTTAACATGAAGGGCATGAACTTTTATTTCGATTCATTACAGGAGGAGTAGGTTGCCTATTCCACATTTACTAGTATCACCAAAACTTGGAACAAAAGATTGAGCCATTTTCGCCATGTTGTAGTGTTGAACTTGTAGAGAAAAGAGCTTGCTCAAGGGTTGCCTCAACCTAAATTAGAATTGCAAGTTGTCAATATGGCAAGCAAGCAAGAATTCCATTTCAGAAATCATCCTGGAGAGCAAAAAGAAGCTATAACTCATCTACACTGATCTCATAGAACTGCTTCACCTAATAGGAATAAATATTACATAATATTTATTGACGACTTCACTCATATGTGCTAGATTTATTTTCTCATACTTAAATCTGAAGTTGCTAGCATGGATATTCAAGTAATGGATTGAGAATCAAAGTGGTTATACCGTTCAAATATTAAGATCTGATAATGGTAAGGAGTATACTTCAAATCAATTTAATCAATTTTGTGAGGAAGTTGACATTAAGCATCAATTAACAGCCCTATACACTTCACAATAAAATGGAGTGAGTGAAAGGAAATACAGAACCATCTTTGAGATAGCAAGATGCATGATGTATGAGAAAGGTTTACTTAAGGAGTATTAGGTAAAAGCAACAAACACAACAATGTTCTTGTTAAACAGGCTTCCTAAAAAGGTTGTGAATGGGAAGACTCCTTTTGAAGCATGGTATGGGTTCAAACCAAAACTGAACATTTTAAAAATGTTTGGTTGTTTGTGTTTTACTCACGTACCACAAGTCAAGAGGGACAAACTTGATAAAAGGGCTGAACCTAACATTTTTATAGACTACAAGAATTCCTCCAAAGCTTATAGAATTTTTTAGCCTCAATTTGCAAAATGTCTAACTAACAGAGATGTGATGTTGTGTTCATAGAGGATGAAAAATGGGACAAAATTTCAAAAAATGAGGGAAAAAAACTCCAATCAATTTACAGTCTAATAAAGATGATATTGATGACCTACCTGTTAGAGGAACCATATCACTTGAAGACATCTATACAAGATGGAATATAGCAATAATGGAACTAGCTGGAGTTCAAAAAACAATGCAAGACGAAAAATGGCTTTCAACCAAGAAAGAGGAGTTGAGCATGATTAAGAAAAATCATACACGGCAGCTTGTTCAAACGCCTCCAAATAGAAAGGTCATTGAGGTAAATGGGTTTACAGAACAAAACTAAATGTTGATAGGTCAATAAACAAGTACAAAGCCAGGCTTATTGTGAAGGGGTATGTACAGGTCTTTAGTGTAGATTTTTCAGACTTTTATTCTAGTGGTCAGGCTTGATACTATCAGATTGCTTCTTACAGTGACAGTTCAAAAGGTTGGAAAGTATTCTAGTTAATTATAAAATATTCCTTTTAAAATGGCTTCTTCTTTTTGAAAGAAGAGATATTTGTAAAGCAACTTGATGGTCTTGTTGTGCATGGAAAAGAAGACAAAGTCTATCTGTTAAAGAAAACTTTATATGGTCGTAAACAGGCTCCAAGAGTCTAGTATTGTCGAATTGATGATCATTTGACAAGGTTAGGCTTCAATAAAAGTTTAAGTGAGGCAACCTTGCATGTAAGAAGTGAAGAGACTAACATTATCATCGATTATGTTTATGTTGATGATTTTTTAATTATAGGAAACAATCAGGAGCTCATTGATGAATTCAAGTTTGAAATGCTCAAGGAATTTGAAATGATAGATTTGGGATTGATAACCTATTTTCTAGGTCTGGAAGTAAGACAGTTGAGAAATGAGATTTCCATCAGTCAAAGAAAATATGCCAAGGAAATTGTGAAGAAATTTCATATAAAGAGTTGGAAGGCTACAGAAACTCCTATGCAAACAAAAGTGAAGTTTTGCGGAGATAATGGATCTACCAAAGTGGATGAGAATCTTTACAGAAACTTGATTGTTTGTCTCATATACCTCACAACTTCTAGGCCTGACATAGTGGAGGCTGTAAGTCTTCTCTCCAAATTCGTACATTGCACAAGTGAAAAGCACATGTAGGCTATTAAAAGAATTTTCATATATGTTAAAGGAACTGTTGATTATAAATTCAGGTACGTTAAAAGTTATCAATTTCAAATGGTTAGTTTTTTTGACAGTGATTGGGCAGGATCAATTGATAATATGAAGAGTACAATTGGATTCTATTTTAGCCTTGGTTCGAGTATGGTTAGTTGGTGTTTAAAGAAACAAGAAACTATTGCTTAAATTAATGCAGAAGTTGAATTCATCGCTGTAACTACTGAAGTAAATCAAGCAATCTGGTTGAGGAAAATGCTTTAAGATCTAAGTTTGAAGCAACAAAAATCAACACAAATCTTTGTTAATAATCAGGCCGCCATTTCTAAGACCAATTTTTTCTTTCTTAGAGAGATTCAGAAAGAAGGATAAGTTTCATTGATTTAGGCAGATCAGAAGATCGAATTGCTGATGTATTCACCAAAGCCTTGTCCAAAATCAAGTTTGAAGAATTGAAGATAAAAATTGGAGTCAATGGCTTCAAAGGTAAGGAGTGTGAGAATCGTTCCTTAGAAGCTGTTGAACAAGTAAAATGTTGATAATTGTGTTTTAGAAACAAGTCCAGTTTGAAGATCAAGTCTTAGTAAAGTTGTTGCTATTTTTTAGTTAATTATTGTTGTCTTTTAGGAGCCATATTGTGTTGTGGGTCTTGATATTTTGCTTATTTTTACTTATCTTTCCCTTGTTTCTCTCAAATTTCAATTAAAGATTTTTGTATTTAAGCAAGCTTGACTGATGAAATAAAATATATGTTTTCTGTTAATTCTTTTTTAATATTTGTTCTTGTTTATTTCCTTCACATAGTTTATTGTAGTCTAACTATTAGATGACCTTACTTGGTTGCTAGCCCTTCAAGATTGCCTCCATCCTTGATAAGGTTGTGAATTACAGCATATTGCTTTTTACCACGAGAGAATTTTCTATTGACAATATTGTATATAACATTGGATATGTGTTCCTAAAGAGGCAATAGATGAAACTTATGATTATAAACAGAAGGAGCCCCAAATGATTAACAAAGAATCATAATAACAAACTTGATATTCTTACTTTCTCTAATCAACCAAACAATAGTTATTTTCTTTAAAAGATAGCTTTTTGTACTAATTAAAAGGAAAAGCTTTAAATTGAATGCTTCTTGAGTAAACAAAGTTTGCAAAATCTGGGCAAGTTGTAGTAATAATCTCTAGGACATGTCGAAAAGCATATAGGAACTAGAACATAGGTAGAACTATATATCATTTTTAGGCATGAAATGACCAATAAATACTTAAATATTTAACCAAAGCCTTCAATCATCTGACAACTAACTAAATTAAATATGTGATAGCTTGAAGTTCAGTTGTTTAGAAGCTAAAAATATAATAAAAAACTGATGAGCAAACTGAGATTATAATGGTAGTTAATTACTTACTTCCATAACTTTACTTTCACTTGTACCCTAGGAGCTAGAGATCTTCAACAGACTCAATAAGTTTATAGACATATTCAACTTTCTTTTGTTGGCAAGCAATGATGATAGAGTTCAGTAATTATTCAGGTTGAGTCGAGATTGAGATTATTTGGATCTGACATAAAGCTCCTTAAGATAGCCCAATTTTGGCCTAAAACCTACTTAGGTCTAACTCATGACATCTAAGTCTAAGTTTGGCCAAATTTTGACTAGTTGGAAGCCCGTCTAAATTTTGACCTGCCTTGACCCAACCTGCCCAATAAACCTCTCTCCATCATCATCATTCACCCTTTCTATTTCCAAATTCATCCCTTCTCTACTTAGTTCAATCTAAACTCTAATCCTAATCCAAATCTAGAATGATTTAGTTTTATTTTGGAATATAAAAGTTTCAAATCTCTACTCTCAAACAATAGTTAGAAAAGGTAGCAATATAGGAATTTTCTAAAAAAAATCAATCACGACAAAGACTAACTACTAAGAGGCTTAAGAGAAGAGCAAACATGAGATCTGAGAAAAATCTTAAAGAGAAGAAGAAGAAGAAAATCAAAGAAGTTTGATGGAAGCACACTTATATGTGTGTGTATGTGTGTGTGTGTGTGTGTGTGACCGTATCATGAAGTTCAAGCTTGAGCCTTCCTTAAAGCTTGAAAATTAAAAAAAAATTCGAACTTAATTTAAAACCTAATCAACTGAAATTAAGTGTGTTAATTTCTGAATGACCAAATCGAAGACTATTTTGTCAAACTTATCGATGGATAGAATATGATGGAACCAAAAATGGTAGAGAAAAAAAACAAATATTAAAACTTTTGATGGGACGATCACTGATTTTGAAAGTTATATGTAATTGACATAGTATTATGCAATGTTATGAATACCGTACCAGGCTTGGTACCGGATTGGGTGGAACGGAACTGTACTGGTATCAGTCAGTACCAGGTACCGTTTCGGGTAATTTTTTATATTTATAAAATAGTTTCTGAAATTTTTAAAAATTGCAAAATAATCCATATTACAAATTAACTCTTTAATAATAATAATAATAGAAATAATAATAATAATAATAATAATAATAATAAATTATAAAAA
>JANIHY010000209.1:61032824-61049173 GCA_027479065.1 Erythroxylum brevipes | reverse complement strand
ATGTCATCTTTCTGCACGAACCAAAAGTCAGTGGCGTGCAAGTAAGCAGGAGTGAAAACGCTCTAGGTAAGACTCAGGACTTTGGATATGCGAAGGTTGCAGCTTACCGACTTATACCAACACATCTGCTATAAGCAGGGAGGCTCATCAATCCTCCCTGTATGCATTTTAAGATCAACTATGACAATCGATCCTACTTGTTGAAGTAAACCAGAACACAGAACACAGAAAGCAGAAACATCAACAGTTGCAGAAATACTTCGTCTCAGGAGGGTTGTAATCTCACTTATTGATTTGACATTTACTTCTTGATTAGGAGTGTAAACGGCATTGAGAGGGTGGATGTAATTGATAATTAAAATATGAGACGTCAAATATGCACTGCCGAAGCATAATTTCAAGTTGGAAAACCAAAAACTAAAATTTCATTAAAAGAGGCTAAATTTGTTTATATCCAGTTCGTTGTTCAACATAAAAGAAAATCATGTGTCTCAAACATCCAAGTTTTGTAGCTCTGCATCCTGTTATAAAGTTATAAAGCTTTGTAGTTTATGTCAGTTACCTCTGTCTTTCCTTTGAGAAGAAACACATTGTATAGATGTAAATATCTCTGGTGTGAACACGTATACACCACAATTTATAAGGTCATTGACCTGCATTGCTTCAACTTGAGACTCATTAAAGAAGTAAGAAACTAGATCATGCCAGGATAGTAGATACTGTCAATAAAGTAAACTCATTTTTCTTCCTCAATGTCCAAAGAAGAAAGTGAATTTCAGTAAGATACAATTGCCAATTATCGAAAAGAAGATGCCATCTTTTTACACTGCAGAAAAAGCAGCGACTACGTGACTATCTATGCATTTACTTTTATATATACTTATATATGACTGAAAATACATGCATATACTTGTATTATTGAATTGTTGTTAAATCAAGTACAAAATTAACTATTTAAAATCATAATAATTTCATGGTATTTTATCAAATGTTGAACTCACAAAAGTTTCTGGTTTCTCAGTGTAATGCAATAATTCATTGGTTACTGGATCTGCTACCAACTCCCCAAATTGGCTGGCTGAATCAGCAGGTATACCTATGCAGAAGAAGCTTAATGGAGGTGAAACGTAGACAAATATTACAAGGGATAAATCTAGACGAAGATTACAAAGAAACTATGCTCTGTGTAGACTTCTAGATTTTTATATACAGCATCAACCAACCTTGATTACTAGGATAGTTCCCATTCCACGATACCTTCTGTGGGCCTCTATGGATAACGTAGAAAAAAATAAGACAACCAAGGTTCATTGATGAAGAAAGAACTAGAAGAACTATCACCAAACTGATTGAGCTAAACGACTTGTATTTATCTCTAGAAAAATTGTACAAATTTGAATTCATCATTCCCTTTGTACAGTCAAGACTGTCAACTCCTAAATATCAAGGCAATGGTTCGAACACTTTCCATTTGATCAAAATGAATCAACAAACCGCCACTTAAACCAACAAATAAGCCTCTATCAGGTGTGAGTGAAACTGCCAACATTTAGTTCAGAAGCTTCTTCATGACACGAATGACAGTATCATATACCTAGCATGTAGCATACAAGAAAAATATGATACTTGGGTAGAGCTTAGAGACAACAATATAAATATGAAGATCACCATGGATAGGGTATGAGAACAGAGGATCTTTTTAACATTTTTCCTGATCCTAGAGAAGTTAAAACTTCTTCGGCTAATAAGATCTCAATACAGTTTGGTGTATTAGCTTTATGTTATTCGAATCATTCCATGAACCTGATCATTCCAAATTGATTCAACTAATATTCAATAGATAAGACAAGATTTTATTGTCATAATTCTTTTCAATTTATTAGTAATTAAGCATTAACCTTTATGATTCAGTTCAATTAGCAAAAGATTTGTTAGACAAACAACCTAAATACTGTGAACAGATGGAAACCTCCCTGACAAGTACAAAATCACTAGTAACTCTATTGAAATCTGTGATAAAATCACTCATACTCCAACAATCTCTACTCAAACTCGACATAAATACAAGAAAATCGAAGATAGAAGTGAGTGTGTGATGGTGTTTGAAGTGTCGAAGAGAGAAGATGGAAAAGCATTCTCGAAACTTCTATTAGCTGAAGACAGAACATAAATGACTAAGCTCAAGACATGCAAACGTGACTCACACCTCCAAAAACTCAAATCAGAAGCAACAAAGCAATACACTATCGTATTACATGACCAGAAGGTAAAAACGTAGCTACAACAAATATAAAACGTAGACATATCAGAGGGGAATAAGTGACTCACGTTGGAGGTACATGCCACTTGTCTGTTTCATTCAAGTCTTCACCGAAAGCATCTGCATGCATGAAACAATTATAAAAGAAGAGAATTCAAGCATCAGACGCAGAACTCATAACACAAAAACTTCATTTTCAATTCATATTGTATTCAATCTTTGAGAGTGCAAGACTAGAGAGGAGAAAAAGATAAGAGAGTGCTAGGGTACTAACTTGTGGGTATTAAGGGAGCTTTGGATGCTCTTGCATGTGTTGAGAAACACACATTCTCTGCATTCGGTAGGATACATTCTCTTCCTCATATAGTGAAAAATCACCACTAAAGTGGGATCCTTGGATGTAGATAGTGATACACTATCGAACCAAGTAAAAACCTTTGAGTTCTTTACTTTTCTGCATTTACTTACTTGCAAAGTTTACAATCTTTATCAATTTTCTGTATAAAAAGATAACAGAACAGCAGTAAAATCCCAGCAAAAAGTGGTATCAGAGCCTTCAAGACTTCCTGGGACATTTCTTGGACTCTCCAAGCATCAAGATTCATTCAAGAACAATCAATAAGTAAAGTCTTTAAGATTCTTTACATTACAGCAATCATGGTAGGCAAGGAAATGGATGTATTTTATGATAAAGAAGACTTTACCATCTGAAAACTCCAAATGTAAGCCCTTCTTGAGTCATATGATTGTTATGGTGCTTGGTCAAGACAATCTGCAAGTGCACAGAGTTGTTCCTAGTACCTACACACTAAGTATTCCAAGGTCGTCTCCCTCAAGGACTAAATCATTCACCGCCAAATTAATTCTAGTTATTTGAATGATATCGACAATAAACTCTAAAAGATAATTGGAGTTGAGTGAACAATAAATTTTAAGTACTAAAATAAATAACAAGGGATAAATCGAAGGTTTAAAATTAGGGCTTGGAGTTCACCAACTCAAAAATTGATTCGTACATTATGAAATTGATTGAAAGTTAGGTTATGAAAACAACTGCACAACTTTATCCATATCTTTTGCAAAGCATATAAGAGTATCTAACTAGTTGATTACTATCTCTCAATGTACAAACTAACTAGCCAAATCCATAAAGAACAAGCAACCACAAGTTTTCACACTAGCTTAGGATATCTCTACCTCTAAATCTAAAGTATTCATCTTTCTATAGCATAAACCATATTTCACCTCTCAATACATCATATGATTCCTAAGATTGCTTCCATATGGAGATCAAGCATAGAAACAAAAGTGAAATTTAAGAAAGATGAACATAACCCAAGAAATTTCATTCAAAACCCATCAATCCACAACATACAAATCAATCCCTCAAATGGGCTACATCCCTCACCCTAAATGAGGTTTAGTTCCAGAGCATTGTGACAAAAGTCATACACATCATGATGCTCAACATTTAAGAAAGAGTAGAGATAGAAAGTAGAAGAAACACAAGAGAATGTTTCTTCCACTGTTTGATGAAATCTTCCAAACTCCCTATCTTCCTCTTATTTTATGCCTCCTATTTGTGATAACCTCGTTTTCAGTGTCTAGCTCCCTTTTTAGGTATTAAAATATGAGTATTTATAATGTCTTGGGTCCAAAGAAACCTAGTTTTTCCTAAACAGGGGAGAGCATATCGTGTTTGGCCAACAATGTCTATTAAATGGACATGAATGTCCGTTAAACGGCCTTCTTGAGTCTGAAAGTTTATTTTTTCAGGTGATGTCCGTTAAACGGACATGGACCAATCCAAAATTTTCATGCCTTCGACCCTTCATTTGACATAATCTCTTCTCCAATTTAGTATATATTGTCCAAAACAAAAAATTCATAAAAATAAATATCTTATGATATAGTATATATTGTCCAAAACAAAAAATTCATAAAAATAAATATCTTATGATATAGTATATATTTTCCAAAACAAAAAATTCATAAAAATAAATATTGATCTTCGCTTATATTTAAAGGATAAGATGAGACAATTGCTCTCATTAAACTATAATTTTTGCAGAGTTTCTGTATGTGTACGTCTTGAATAAAAACGAAAACATTAAAGAGTTACGGTCTTTTTATTATATTAGATATTGAAATCGAATATTTTATTTATGTGACTTGGCAAAGATTACAAAACACAAGAAAACGAGGAGAAAAAGTATCCAACTCCAACGCTGAAGTTTACTGATTGAAGTAAACTGGTAAAGAATTATTTCTCCTACATGAATGTTCGTATATATAATTTAAATAGGGGATGTCATGACATGAGATGACAAGTTCAACAAAAAATAAGTGTTGTATTTTTTTTATAAATTTAACCCAATTTGCTTATGTTTTATCATGTTCTGTCTCTTTGGCTTCTGCGGAAAAGACCCAGAGCGTTATTCCTGTCCTGAGTTAGCCCATTAATTATTATGATTGTATGGAAGTGTAGTTAGTGTCAATAGACGTATGACTCGGTAGACACATTTTCTCAACAGCTTCCGTTCTACTAAGAGCTCATCGAGACGAGTCCAAATTTTCTGTTCAATATTATAATTTTTTATTATTTGTTCCTTCCTTTACTGTTCAATATTTTAAAAGTATCGGTAGAATTTGTTTTGTTCGACCGTTTAAAGGAACTAATCTTTTGGTAACACGTTGTACGTACGTCACAAAAGGCTTACTAAATGGTAACTGTTCTAATTTTTTAACTAATATCTTGAGTCCATTTTGTCTCTATCTGTAGGCACATGCGTTTTTCTAGATAAATCATTCTATCATTGTCAGGAAACTCACTGCATAATTTTAAAGTGTTATGGGCGGGGGACCGGTGGGAAAGAAAACTTTGAGGTGCATAGTACATACCTAAATGATTTGTTCAAGTTACTCCATGCCAATGATCTTGTTACATAGTACCATTCATTAACTAATAAGATTCAAGAAAAAAGTATATAAATGATCAAATCAAAACAATCACAGAGATATGGAAAAAAAGAAAAAGAGTTATCAACTCAAGCGGCTCAGCTCTCTCCTCTTGAAGAGGTATATATCTTGTCAATGTTGATTGAAATAGGTTGTAAACAAGTTGACTTGGTTCTTTTAGGACACTCTTGTCATCTCATTCATAAGACGTACCAACGATATATATAAAAACTTTGGATTATCCACCAATTTTTTCCTTTAATTTCAAAATAAAAATTTTTGAGTAAAAGGATTATATTGTCGAATTTAGCACTACTAGAGGACTAAATATATTGTTAGCTAAATTTCGAAAGATTAATTTGGAAAGTATATATGGCCACCAAGTTGCTTCAGGGAGTAACTATCAAACTAAGTAAATGTAGTTTTATTTTTATTTCATCTTATTATAGAATCCACACCCACAAAGCAGGAATAACTAGAAGGGATGATAAGTTTTGCCCGGCTTGGCCTAGCTTTGGCTTGGGTTGACCCGGCCACGGGTTGAGAGAGGTTGGCCTGACGGGAAGATACAAAATGACATTGTGAGTGTGAGCCCCTGATTACGGAGGAAATTTTGAAACATTTTGAGTGTAATTCCTGTAGGTAGGCCTGACCTTCACTATCAAAAGTAGGACATTGTTGACTTTGATCTGGGAGAGATCGTGGACTTTATATGTCTGTACACTGAGAATACTCATAAAAGGAGACCCTAGCGTAGACACTTGGACTTACTACCAAGATCTCTTGCATCTATATCGGCTACTTTATTTTTCCCAAAGAGTAGCTCAGTAGAAAGATGTAATCTCCTGAATAGGTATGTGGTCTACAACCTTTTAAAGGGCAACAAGATGAATCTCCTAACAATGATCCTAAAGTTTGGGGTGGATAAGGGAAGTTATAAGAATACAACTGGTGGTCTACCATATAGGATGCTTTTAACCAAGATTTTTGCCTATTATGAAGTGTCTTCTAACTATCTGGATTGGTATAAACCTAGAAAGTTCTATTTCTCCATTCCTTACCAATTCGATTACAAGCTGAAAGACAATGTGTGGGTGAAGAAGAAAACTGAAAGAGCAGCAAAATTCCTAGATCTTGACCCCAAAAAATTAGTCCATGCCTCACTCCAGAGCACCAATGATTTGATCCTTCAATAACTAAAGGGAATTATTTCCAATCAAGATCAAATACGTGGACAAATAGACAACATGCAAAATCAAACTCTTGACATGCATATTTTGCTTTGAAAAATTTCTGAATCTTCTTAATGACCCTGTAAGTATTTTTGCATGGCTTATCTTTACATGCTTGTGATATTGTTTTGTTAGTTATTTTCCCTCTACTTTTTGATAATGATAAAGGGGGAGAATCAATGATATATTTGCTTGCTCTTAGTGATCTTGATGATACATTTGCCTTATTCTCTAATATATTTTCCTTATTCTCTGCTAATTATTGAAATATGTTTGAATTGTTGTTGAAAATTGTTTGAATTGAATTTTATGAAGTTTAAATATGTGATATGCATAAACAATAGGCTCTTGTCATAAGAAAATTTCCTTCTAATCATGACTGTAAGTAAGAACACATAAAGTTTACATGTATCTTTCAAAATCCTTTATTATTTTTTGAAATTTGAAAATATATATGCTATTGCTTGTCGTCATAACAAAAAATTTCGTAAAAGAAAATAAAATGATAGGAAAAATGCCTTATTTCTTGCAAGAACCTTTTTTAATGAATTTATCTTATTAGAAATGATTCCACAACATCCGGAAGGATCTTACTAATTTGAACAATTACCTCCAAATTTTTTGACAAAGCCTTTCTCTTAACGTTTGAATATTGGAAGATTCTAGTAGAGATGACATTGAAGATTTGTTAAACACAAAATCAACTCAGAATTAAAATGAAATAACAACTAGTTAAAGAAAATGTCTACTTAAGGAAAAGCCACTGCAGTTGCAAAATACACATTGACTTGCGAAATACTTCAACAACATCAATATTCTTGAAAGTCATATCTATATCAAACTCGTTGTGCTTTAGAAAGTGAAATCACTTTATTGAGAGATTGTTAAACACTTTATAAACTTTTGTTAAGAGATTGGAGAGGTTTGTTAAACACTATGAGTGTGGAAGGTTGAAAAACTTGCAAAATATGTACTTATGAGCTTGGAAATGCTCATAAAAATTTACTATTTAGATTTTATAGTGAAATACTCAAGTTGAATACTTGGGGATTGGATGAAGGCTTCCTTATAAGCCGAACCAGTATAAATCGACTGTGTAACTCTCTCTCTTAACTTTCCCATTATAGTGTTTGTGTTTTTAACTTGCAAGAGACTCTTTCAGTTTTACTCTGCTCATTTTGTTGAAAATTAATACAGAAAAGTGTTTTACTAGTCTTTAAATTAATTTGTTAGTTCGTTCCTATTCTTTAGGCTTAAGTTGCTATCTTTTAGAGACATGTTTCTAGTCGTTAGTAGTGTGGTAGTGGGCTAGTGTGTCCTTGTTATTTGTTAACTTGTTATTTCTTTTGTGTATAAAATGCTTTGATAGATGAATGAAAATTGCGTCAATTCTGCCCATTTTGTTCTTGCCTACCACTTGTTTGTTAAAAGTTCTTTTACAACTATTATATTTTCTAACAACCTATTCTCCAACATTTGACAGCTATTATATTTTTGAGCAGCCTGTTCTCCAACATTTGATATCAAAGCCAACTTCGAACAAGCATGGCCAACAACACTAGCGTGAATCAATCGTTGCCTACAATTCCAATCTTCTAAGGCAGTAGCTATGAAATTTAGAACACAAAAATGAAGACAATATTTATGTCCTAAGATGTATGGGACTTAGTGGAGAATAGTTACACAGAAGTTGGATTTACCATCGAAGTTTTACAAGAAGTGTGGAAGAAAGATGAAAAAGCCTTATTTTTTTTATCCAGTAAGTAGTGGACGAGGCAATCTTCCCATTTATTTCAGTAGCCACAAAATCAAAGGAAGCTTAGGATGCTCTGCAAAAAGGCTACCAAGGTAATGCTAAGGTGATGATTGTGAAACTTCAGACTCTTCGTTGGAACCTTGAATGTATGTTCATGAAAGATTTTGATTCACTAGAAAACTATTTTCGCAAGACGATGGAGGTTGTGAATCAAATCAAAAAATTTGGTGAGATTTTACATAATCAAAAGTTGTTGAGAAAATTCGTAAAAGTTTGCCTAAGAAATATGATTATGTTTTGGCTGCTATAAAAGAGTTGAAAGACTTGAGTACACTAATGGTAGGCGAAGTTCTTGGCTCTCTTTATTCTCATGAAGACAAGATTAAGTGGTATGATAGTAATTCAGTGGAAAATGTTTTTCAGAGTAAGACATAGTTTTTCAAAAACAAAGACGGAGAGCTAAGTGGCAAAGGTGGCTCCAATCGAGGACATGGAAGTCGATTTTCACGTGGTGGCAAAGGTGGTAAAAGTAGAGGCCGTAATCAAAACAACAACCAGCATCCAAAACTAATGGCAGAGGTGAAAATTCAAACCCAAAAAAGTGTTTTTTATTGCAAGAAGTATGGCCATATAGAGAGGTTTTGTCGATTTAAAGAAAAACATGCCACTTTTGTTTAAAAAAGGATAAGGTTGATACGAATAGCCTATTCATAGCTTGTTATTTAGATAAGAATATGTTTTAGATGTGTGGTATGTAGATAGTGGTTACAACAATCACATGACCGAAAAATTTGATTTTTTCACTAAATTAGATAAGTCCGTGACTAGCCGAGTAACTATGCGAGATGGAATTGTTCGTGAAGCTCAAGGAAAAAGGTATGGTGAGATTATATGCCTCTGGAATAAATTCTTGACAATGTTTTGTATGTTCTGGATTTGGATTCTAATATGTTGATTGTGGGGCAATTTTTATTGGAAGAATATTCACTTGTCTTTGAAGATTTAACATGTTTTGTCTACAAAGATAATTAAAAAAAACCTTTTGGTTAAGGTTCCTATGGCTAAAAAATGTTTTCCTTTAAGAATTGATGACAAGTCTGCATTAAAAGCTACTTTACTTAATGAAAATTGGTTATGGTATCATAGATATGGGCATTTGAGCTTTCAAAGGTTGAGTTTTTAGAAGGAACATAATTTGGTGCATGGTTTGCCTTTGATTAAGACTACTAATGATGTATGTGAGAGTTGTGTAGCTGGTAAATATCGGGATGCTTTTCCCAAAGGCAAGGCAAGGAGTGCCGAAAATCCTACTGCATTGATACATGTTAATGTTTGCAGACTAATGTGAACTCCTTCACTCAACAACAACAAGTACTTTATTGTATTTGTTGATGAATTTAGCAGAGTGACTTGGGTGTATTTTGTTACAGAGAAATTAGATATGCTACCAATTTTTAAGAAGTTTAAAGCATTTGTGGAAAAACAAAGTAGATAGCCTATGAAGATCTTAAGGACAGATGGTGATGGAGAATTTGTTTCAGAAAAGTTTGACAATTTTTGTGCAGAATATGGCATTCAACAACAACTTATAGTTAGTTTCACACTTTAACAAAACGGTGTGGTTGTATGAAAGAATACGAGTCTTGTGGAGCCTGCTAAAAGTATGATAAAGGCTAAGGCTTTTCCAAAAAGCTTCTAGGGTGAAGACATGCATACAACAGCCTACATTCTCAACTCGAGTCCTACAACAGCTTTATAACACCGAATTCCTTTTGAAACTTGGCATGGGTGGAAGCCTAAAGTAACTCACTTTAAGGTTTTTGGTAGTCTTTTTTTTTTTTGCGAATATTCATGGCAAAAAGAGAACAAAGCTTGATGAAAATGGTGTAAACTAGATTTTTGTGGGCTATAGTGTGGAAACTAAGGGCTATAGATTTTACAATCCTTACACCAAAAAGTTACAAATTAGTCGTGATGTAATATTTGATGAAAAGAATTTTTGGATTTGGGATGATGCACAACCTTATACGAGGTTCATTGAAAGTGATGATGAAACTCCATCTACTTTTGGTGAAGAAAGGAATGGCAACTCCAGTCCATTGACACCAGCAACTTGTTCATCTATGTCTTCGAGTTCATCAACACCCAATTCATCTTCCTTGGAGACACGACTGAGAAAATGGAGATCTTTGAATGAAATTTATGCAGTAACAGACAGATGTCAAATGGAAAAAGTTAAAGAACCAAGTTACATTTGAAGAAGCAGTGCAAGTTATAGAATGGTGTAATGCTATGGCCGAAGAAATAAAGGCTTTGGAGAGAAACAAGATATGGGAACTAGTTGAACTACCTTGCAACAAAGAGGCAGTGGGTTTAAAATGGATTTACAAGGTTAAGTGCAAGCTAGATGGTTCAATCCTGAAGTACAATGCGGTGACAGAACGTATGAATCGAACATTGCTGGTGTATATTGTCCAATGCTAGGTTGGGCAGAGAATTTTAGGCTAAAGGTATTACATATACTTGTCATCTCGTTAACCGCCTACCATCTAGTGCTATTGGTGGTAAAACATCACTATAAAAATGGTTGGGAAAACTTGCTATAGATTATGATTCCTTATATGTGTTTAGTTCCACTACATACTGTCATGTTAAGGAGTCAAAGTTAGATCCATGTGCAAAGAAATTAATTTTCATAGGGATCACCTTTGGTGTGAAAGGATATCATCTTTGATCCCTAGAGTCAAAATAAAATAATTTTTAGTAGGGATGTTACTTTTGATAAATCTACCATGTTAAGAAATATGACAATTAAAAATATTGAGCAGACAGATGGTACTCTAAAATAGGTGGAGTTTGAAAGAAGAATTGTTACCCCATCAAATGACGAAGCAGGTGCAAAAAATCCTATGGTAAAAGAGGAGTCAGATGAATAAGAGGTTCCAACCCAAAAACCTCCACAATATCAATTACCAATTACTCGCTCATTATGTTAATATGGTGGCTTATGCATCTCTAATTGAAATTGATGACATTCCTACCACTTATAAAGAAGCAGTCTGAAGTTTAGAAGAAGATAAATGAAGGATAACCATGAATGCAGAAATACAATCCCTTCATAAGAATCAGACGTGGAAGTTAGCTAGTCTTCCGAAGGAAAAGAAGACAATTGGATGTAAATGGGTATATACAAAGAAAGGTAGATTTCCTGACAAAAATGATGTTTGCTACAAAACAAAGCTGGTGGCCAAAGGCTACACTTAGATGGAGGGAATTAATTATAATTAAGTTTTTTCTCCAATTGTAAAACATTCCTCCATTTGAATTTTGTTAACTTTTGTAGCACACTTTGATATACAACTAGTTCAATTGGATGTAAAAATTGCGTTTTTACATAGAGACTTGGAGGAGGAAATCTATATATCTCAGCCGAAGGTTTGAAAGTTGTTGGAAAAGAGAATATATTGTGCAAGCTTGAAAACTTTTTGTACGGATTGAAACGATCTCCAAAATAGTAGTACAAGCGATTTGACAAGTTTATGATGGGCAAAAGTACACATGAAGAAAATAAGATCATTGTGTATATTTTCACAAGCTACAAGAAGGATCCTGCATCTCGAGTATGTCGACGATATGTTGATCGCTTCAAAGAATCTAAGAGAAATTGAGATATTGAAGATTTAATTGAATCAGAAGTTTGAAATGAAGGATTTAGGCAAAGTCAAGAAGATTCTCGGCAAGAAGATAGGCTGGGATTGGGAATTGGGGAGACTTTGTTTGACTTAGAAATAGTATATGAGAAAGGTACTAAAATGTTTTGGCTTGAATGAAAATCCAAAGCCTATCAGTACTTCGCTCGCTCCTCATTTCAAGTTCAATGCATTTTTTCTTCAAAGAATAATGTACAACGGGAATACATGTCAAAGTACTGTATACAAATGTTGTTGGTAGCTTGATTTATGCTATGGTGTGTACAAGGCCTAAAATTTCACAGGTAGTTGAGGTTATAGGCAGGTATATGCATGATCCTAGAAAGGAATATTGCTAAGCTATGAAATGGATTCTATGGTACATTCTAAATATCGTAGATGTTGGTTTGTTATTTCAGTCGGATATGTAAGATGGTCAATATGTAGTTAGATATTTTGATTTTAACTATGCTAGAGATTTGGACATGTGTCGATCAACTATTGGCTATATGTTTACTCTTGTGAAGGCACTAACCAGTTACAGGTCTATCTTACAGTCAATAGTTGCTTTATTGACTATGAAGACGGAGTACATGACAGTTGTAGAGGCTGTGAAGGAGACAATTTGGCTTCAAGGATTACTTGGTGAATTAGGGTTCGATAGAAGTACATCAAAGTGTATTGTGATAGTTAAAGTGCTATCCTTTTAGCAAAGAACTAGGCTTATCATGTAAAGACAAAGTACATCGATGTTCGTTATCACTTTGTACGAGAGGTTTCGAAAGAAGGTGGAGTAACAATCTAGAATATTAAGACCATTGGGAGTCCCGCTGATATGTTGACAAAAGTTGGTGACTACAGTCAAATTTCAACATTGTTTGGATTTGATCGATATTGTTAAAAAATTGAAGATGGACACTTTGAAGTACATTTGAAGACATTACTAAAGATGAGTTTTGTGAGAGATTTAAAGATACGAAATTCGCCAAGGTGGAGATTTTTTGAATTGCCAACAATTGTGACTCACCCCATAATTGCAAATCTCATAGCGGGAAAATATGGATTTGTGGGAGGTTGTTTCCCTTATAAAATAAACTCTCCTCCTTTAGTTTTAATCATCCTAAAATTACTTATCTTTCTATGGAAAAAAATTTCTCTCTCATTGTAATATTTTACTTGTATTATTTCCTTGAAGTAGTGAAATATTAATTTAGTAATGTTCGAGGACATAGGCATAATTGGCTAAACCTTCTTAAATTCTGGTGTTCTTTATTTTTCTATTTAATATCTATTGTCCGGTATAATTGCAATGAATTATTGTGATATTAAATTACACGTCTAAAAAAATTATGTCCAAGGAGATTAGGTTTTAAGTGAGACTGTTTGTGACCCCTCTAGTCTTTACTGAGAATTTACCTAGTATAATTTTTAAGTACAATCATTCATACTCTATTCACTTATGCAATAGTAATCAGGTCAATTTATTATTATTGGTAGAAATTAACCTGAGTTTTCGTAACACAGGAGCTCAAAACTTTGTTTTGAACTGTTTTTTTTTTCGTTATTCTTGCAAAATTTAATTTTGTTTGCTGTAACTAAGTTCATTGTTGCACAAAACCTGAGCATGGCATATAAAACTGTGAAATCATTTCAATTCGTATGCTTAATCAAATACGATGAATTTTTGCTCAAATTAAAATTTTGATTTCTATAGTTTGCAAAACATGTTTCCTTTTTAATGTATTTTTAACTAATATAATCCGTTTCTTAGTATGTATGAACTAGAGCCATATGAACTTTTATCAATATGGATCAAGGTTCGATGTTAGAGATTTTGAAATTACCAAAAGTCAAAAAACATTCCTACCATTTTTATAACCTTTATAAATAAAAAGCCAGAGTTATATAGCGTGAATATATTAACTAGACTAATATTAGCTATTAACCGTAAATACAATCTTTTCTTTTATATATATGAAATTAGTGACAGTGTTATATTTTAGTTCACATAGGCAATCCAGCTTCAAACACTACAAGAAAAGTATAAATCACCGACAGTAAAGAAATCGAAGCCAATTACTGACTTGAATAATATATTCGTCGGAAAAGTTATCTGGAAAATAGAAAAGGAGCAAAAAATAAATAGAAATTTACCGACAAAAATTTCCTTCAGTAATATAGTCGGCAAAATATAAAGTTATGTGTCGTTTTTCATTATGAAGGCTCGAACTTTTTTAATTATAACCAAACGATGTTGTTTCAAAACTAACCACACAACGTCGTTTTGGTACACTTAAAAACGATCAAGCCTTTACCAACAAAACGACATTGTTTGGTTTTAATATAAACGACGTCATTTGTTATACTTAAAAACGTGTGTCGGTACACTTTAAGACATTCTGCCTTAGACAACAAAACGACGTCGTTTAGTTTTAAACCATAAGACGTCGTTTTAGTATACTTAAAAAGTTCAAGCCTTTAGCAACAAAATGACGTCGTTTAGTTTGAAGGCAAAACGTTTTGTTATGTATACCAAAACGACATTATTTTGGTTTAAAACCAAACGACGTCATTTTGATTTCCTTTGGTATTAATTTTCGATAGATAATTTGCTAAACTCTTGTTCATTTAATGTTTAAATTGCATTAATTAAGGAATATTTGTTTTAATTTTGGGTACACATTAGATTTGTTATTTTTAAAAGACTAAGCAAGAAAAGCCCTCAAAGTTAGCAAGAAAAACTTTAAACGTGGACAAATGAAGACACTTTGAGCTAGTCAAGGCGACACCAAAAATGCTAGCTGGAAGAGAGGAGATGTAGAAGAAAAGAATGAGCAGCTGGCGTGACTAAAAGACTAAAAGGAGGAGATGTAGAAGAAAAGAATGAGCAGCTGGTGTGACTAAAAGACTAAGGAATGAGAGGAGTGGGACCAGCGTGATTTGGAGACATTCAACATGAAAAATAAAAGGAAGCTGCAGCAGCAATAGACAAAGGCAATGGCGGCAGCAATAGACTTCCAATACATAAAGACAAAAGAAGATGGCTGAAGTAGAAAAGATAAAAAAAGGGGAGGCTTAGGCGTGAATGAGGGCTGGAGTTTAGTCAATATGATGTTACAAGAAGAGAGGAAAGAAGCAGTTGTTGGCGTGAACAAAATGCTGGAGGCGGCAGCGTGAAGAGGAATAGAATGGTGGCTAGTGGCGTGAATTAAGCAACTGAAGAAGGAGATAAAATTACATTATCTGGTGAAAATCTAGAAGAGACGGGGGGTTACACAAATAAAAGAGGAGAAAAAAGTGAATTAACGTGGCTTTGGGGGGAGTCTTGCGTAAGTAAAGTGTGGGCTGCTGGACAAAGATGAGAAGACGTTGAACTGCAAGTGTGGCATGGAGCTGTGAAAAAGAGGAGAACTTTACTCCTTCAACCACCAAACATACACTTAATATATCATCCACACGTCAACAGCTGAAGAAGAAAGTAGGTGGAAGCCAGAAAATTAAACGCAGCTGCTGGTGGAGAGTTAGACTACGTTAAAGCATGGGATGGACTCACTTACGTGGAACAAGCTGTTGGTGAGAAGGTGAGCTGCTGGTAGAGACAACAATGAAGTTAGCTGGTGGAAATAACATAATGAAGCAGCTGGTGACTTGATGAAGAGGACGTGAGCTGCTGGTGAAGACAAGGCTGAAGCAATATCGTGATAGCTGAAGAGAACCAGAAAAAGGGAAGGGACGTCAGCTGGTTGAGAGAAGGAGGCCACACCATTCTGGAGCTTTCTTTTTATTTTCATTACAACACTCCAGCCCTCTTGGTTACACTCATCACTCCTGGTTGGTGAAGCACGTGGAGCAACCAAGTTGAAGAAGACACGTTGAAGCAATCACTTATAGCTGGTGGCAAACTTTTGTTGAGGCAGCTGGTGGAGAGAGGAGACGCTAGCATCAGTTGAAGAAAGGCAACGTGGAAGCTAGTGGCGTGAACAACTTCCCACTGGTGAGCAACGTTGAAGCAACAAGTGACTAAGGAAGCAGCTGGTGACACACAACGTTGGCAACTAGCTAGTGGAGAAAAAGTCTGAAGCAAACACTTTGCATTGTGGAAAAAGGGGGTGTTTTATTTTATTTATTTTTATTATTCTTTATTTATTTTGATTGTGTAGATTTAATTGATGCAAACATATATTATGACCATGATTTATGTTTCATTGATAAATATGTGTGACTAAATTTTTCTTTTCGGTTAAGGTTAAGATTGATATTGGATTAAGATAATTTTTGTGGTATTAATTTTTGCTTGATTGAATGCATATTTAGTCTTAATTTAGCTTAATCACCTAGATTAAAGACCTTAGATGATTAAATGCCACAACCAATGGCATTTAATTTGTCGAAAAATTAATCAAGCGACATACTTGAGACTAAAGTGTAGACCAACCTTAGGATCTTGTGTGAGG
>JANIHY010000209.1:61022139-61032724 GCA_027479065.1 Erythroxylum brevipes | reverse complement strand
AACATGACACCACACATGAAGACTAAAAGAGAAGGTGTATTGACAGATTTAATTCTTAGATCTCTCTCAACTTTCAGAGAACATACATCTCACCAACTAACTTTTGCTTTGATGCTTTATGCTCTTTTCTTAGTCTAAGTAAAGTTTGTCATCTTCTTTATACCCTTAACCAAATTTCTAAGCTAGTGCAAATGAGAAGACTTATAATTATGCAAATTGTTGAGGATAACAATGATTAATGAATTATTTCAGTATAGCTCATGACCTTGATTAATTATAATATTTCATGGCAATTGTTTTAATATATCCTGCTTTCTAAACTGTGAACGATTGTGTTCTTGGTTGTAGGAACTCATTTATTGGCAATATTTATATTTTGAAGGATATTGAAAAAAAGCTTTAGCAGGTATTCAAATGACATTCATTTTCTCATATTTTTTACAATGTCAACAATGATTTTTCACACATTTTAATGACATTTGTATCAATTTCTATTTTTTTAAAAGTAGGTCCATCATCATCATCTTCCTTCACGTACTTCAGGAAGATTATTCTGTGTGTCAGTTGAGGTAAGTGGTTTTATTTTTTACTACGTTTTTGTGAACTTGGTTTACTTTGGGTATTTGTTTGCGGTTTGAACTTCCCATCTGAACTGCCTGCATTTTTAATTGATATGGCCTGCACGATGTGAAACTTGTTTATGGTATGAACTTTGGTTTATCATCAAATTAATATATGATGAGTTTGACTTATATTATAGTTCCAATTACCTTAATATGACATTTAAGTTATTTCATTGATGCTCTCTGAAATGATTAGCTTCTCTTAACTTTTTATGTGCAATTTTGTACAAGTATCTTTTTAAAATTGTATATGTTAAAACAATTTATTAAAATAACTATTCATATTTTTATGAATACTTATTAAATTTGCCATTGGTACATATTTAATATAGGAGTTTTAACATTAATTATCTTATAACATATATGATTACAAAGATGTATGTTCGATATTAAGTTTACAAATATTTTAGATTTCAACTCATAAACCTTAACCCATAACTTATGATGGAGCTCCTCTGAGGCTTATCGGTGACAATACGAGGAGCTTAGGAGTCACAACGAGAACTTATTGTCTTGATTCACAACTCTTATTTCATATGTTTTGTAATATTTGAGAAACATGAATGATACTAACTATTGAATCACTGTTTAAAATTAACAATTTTGTAAAAATGAGTTATGTTGATAGATCTTGAATGTATAGACGATTAACACCTGATGGTTACATTAATCCTAAATTTGTAGCACCTCAATGGGTAATCAAGCACAATCGTTTGTCAACTTAAATGAGTTTGAAGAGGGGATTGGATTTAGTACAAATTATGTTGATCGAACTGAAAATTCGTACATGTAAATGGTTTATGATGCAGTCGGTAATAACTTTGAGGAAAATATAAAAAATCTTGAAGAAGAACCTAACTCACATGCAAAATAGTTTTTTGACTTACTACACTCAGCTGACCAAGAATTATAGCTAAATTGTGAGACAATGACTCAGCTGTCTTCAATTGCTCGAATATTGAACATAAAGTCCTAAGGGCATATTTTGGACCATAGTTTTGATAAAATTCTTCAGTGATATAATGAATCATTACCTTTTGATCATACAATGGTTGATAATTTTTACAATATGAAGATACTTATTAGGGGTTTTGGTTTGCATATTGAGAAGATTGATTGTTGCAAATTGGGATGTATGTTGTATTAGGGAGATGATGTAGATTTACAGAGTGAAAATTTTGTGACCAACTAAGGTTTAAGCCTAGAAAGCGTTCAATGAAACAGAAATTAGTACCCTGAAAGTGAATGCATTATTACCCACTAACTCCGAGACTTCAAAGACTATATGCTTATGATGTTATTGCATCTCACATGAGGTGGCATAATGAACACCAACAGGAGGATGGAATTATGAGTCATCCTTTAGATGCACTGGGATGGAAACATTGCAATAACATCCATCTTAAGTTTGCAACTGAAAGTCGAAATGTTAGGTTGGGATTGTCAATAGATGGATTCCAACCTTTTGGTCAATCTGGCGAGCAACATTCATCATGGCCAATCATAATTACTCCTTATAATTTGCCTCCATGGATGTGTATGAAGGATGCATATATGTTCTTGACAGTGATTGTGCCAGGGCCTTCAAATTCGAAGCATAAAATTGATGTTTTTTACAACCATTGATATCTAAATTGCAGCATCTTTGGGAATATGGTGTTCAAACATATGATGTGTCTGTGAAATAGAATTTTATGTTGAGAGCGACATATGGACCATTAGTGATTTTCTGGCATACGCCATGTTGTCTAGATGGAGCACAACAGGAAAACTGGCTTGTCCTTATTGTGGCAATTATTCTGATGCGTTTTATCTTTCATATAGGGAAAAAATGTGTTGATTTGATAATCATAGAAAATTTCTTCTTCTAGATCATCCATTTAGATGCAATAAACAAAAGTTCATTAAGAATAGGATGGTAAAAATACCTCCTCCCCCTCACAAAGCTGGTGAAGAGATTTTGCAGGAGGTTGATGAATTAGGCTTCCTGAAATTTACAAAATTTGAAGTTGATGAAATAAATGCAAGCATTAGTAAAAACTATGGTTAGAGAAAACGAAGCATCTTTTGGGATTTTCCATATTAGAAAACTAATTTGATACGTCATAATCTAGATGTGATGTATATTGAAATTTTTTTTTGACAATTTGTCGAATACCATAATGAACATTGAAGGGAGGACAAAAGATAATGCAAAATCACAAGTTGATTTACAACTTTTTTGTAGAAGGAATGAATTACATAAGGATCTTTGCACCGGTAAATATCAAAAAGCATATTACATTTTGGACAAAAAACAAAAGCAAATATTGTGTGAATGGTTGAAAAGTCTAAAGTTTCCAGATGGTTATGTTTAAAACTTGCAAGGTGTGTGGACATGAGGAAGTACAAATTATTTGGGTTGAAAAGTCATGATTGTCATGTGTTTAAGCAAAGGCTAATTCCACTTGCATTTTAGGAGTTGTTACTGAATAAAGTTTGGGAAATGATAATAAAAATAAGTTTATTTTTTAAAAGTTTAACATCATCTGAAATCAGTTGACTGAAATGGAAATTCTAGAAAGGAAAGTTTCAGTAATTTTGTTCAAGTTAGAAGGAATTTTTTCTCCAAACTTCTTTGACTGTATGGAGCATCTACCTATGCATTTAACATATAAGAAAAAACTAGCCGATCCAGTTCAATATCGATGGATGTATTCATTTGAGAGGTAATTCAAATTCAAATTATTGTCATTGAAGTAATAACATGTTTTAACTAGTAAATTGTACTAACCATATTCTCTAATATACGTATGTGCATCATTTGAAGAAAAATGTGACAAACAAGGCTAGAGTTGAAGGTTCGATATATAATGCTTATTTAGTGGAGGAAGCTAGTACATTTTGTTCACATTATTTTAAGCCGTGAGTTCACACAAGAGAAAGAAAATTTTCTCGTAATGACGATGGAAGAGGAACGAGTGATGCTGATGCTAACTTATCCATTTTCATCTATCCTGGGCCACCATATGGATATGCAACAAGAAGAATGTTAACAGAGGAAGAAATTGAGGCTGCCCATGGTTACAATTTATTGAACTGTCAAGAGGTTCAACCTTTCGTATAGAAAGTTGAACATGATTATTTCAGTTTCAAATTTTGTGTTGTTCATAATTGAAATACATAATAATGTATTTAAATTATACGAGGCATTGTTACGCAAGATAATGCCGGACAACACACAGGATGAAGTAAATAAAGAGGTTGGAAGACACTTTCCAAGATGTTTTGAGAGATATGAAAGTTTCTACTTATAAATATTCTCATAATTGAATTATAAGATTTAAGTGTTAAAATGACATTATACTCATTGATATGATAATTTATTTTTATGTAGGCCTTAGAAAATCCAATTGAGAACAAGTTCATTTGTGATCTTGCTAACGGACCTCTGCGAACTGTTAAATCATATCCGGTATATTTCATTAATGGATACAAATATCATACAGAATATAATAGTCATAGCATGACAACAATAAATAGTGGAGTTTCCATACGAGGAGAAATGATGGATTATTATGGTAAAATTATTGAGATTCTTGAAGTTGAGTACCCTGCATTGCCAATAAAGTGAACTGTGATATTTAAGTATGATTGGTTAGACCCGACTCCAAAGTTGGAACAAAAGTGCATAGCCTATACAATCTAGTTGAAATCAACAACCGAAGAAGATTGAGATAATTTGAACCTTTCGTGTTAGCTATACAAGCGAAACAGGTGTGTTATGTCCCTTTTCTCAACTTACGATGAGATAAATCAGATCGGCTGGTGGTTTGCAAAGTTAAAACTAGAGGTGTTTTTGAATCACATGGAAAAGAAGAATAGAGGATTGAAAGTGAAGCATTTCAGGAAGATGTTGATTTTATAAATGCATCTGTCACATATGATGATATGAAACTTAAAACGATCCATCTAATGAATATGTTGAAATTTCATCTGGAGAGGAGGATGAGGGTTAGAGATCTGAAGAGGAGTCGGATTTTGATTCTTATTCTTCAGAAAATGAAAATGATTCTAATTTACAATTAAGTTATAATAGTGATTAATTTGTGTTTATATTTGAATATTTTATTCGACAAAGAAGATTATTTCAAACTTTTCAATATATTTGTCAAATATTTAATTCAAATTCTTCATTAAGGAATGTCAACATGGTGTTTGGTTCCGGATTGTAGTAATTCATTCCGTTGGAAGGAATATGGCAAAATTGTCCTTGCCAAAGGAATAAACAATGCAGCAAATCACCACTTCTTTCAGTAATGATCGTTTGCCTTCCATGGTCGATCTTTTGCTTTAAAGTGTATAGTATCATCTGAACAACGTCACTTTCCTTATTATGTACATCTCATTTCCTTTTATGAAGCTATTATATATATTCACATTTGATGGTATATACTATATGATGTTTTAAGCTTGCTTGAATCTCGAAGATTACATATAGGCCAATGGAGGCGGGAGCAATGTCACAATGGTCAATAAAGGATTAGGAAAATCGGTTGTTTTGGAAAAGTTGGCAATTTGACAGAGCTCATCTGGGCATTCACGTACGTATGAGTTTTCAGGATTGGTTCGTTTAACGAGTATCTAATTTGGCAATATGTAAGTTTTATATTAATTATGTTGTAGGTAAACCATTTCGTTTACAAGTTTAGCAATAGCGAAAACGTTGTTGCAAGAAGGTGTTCAAAACCTTACACGTGAGAGAAGAACTTTCACTATTTCCATTAATGCGTTCGAATATGTCAGAACCCTTCTCTAGAATCCAGACATCGGGAACTCATTTATCTCTACCGACTCCATATCACTTGGAATCTAAAAAAATAATTATATCATTGTGATTTATCTCTGTAATACACTAAACTCAGCTTTAAACTAATTATATTATTGTTCTATGATTGTAACAATTATTCTCATAATTGAATTCAAAGTTCGTACTTCGTTATGATATTCAACAAATCGCCTTGGATCCTTTTGCATATATTGTGTAAAATATTAGATTCAAATTCAAATTCTTATATTTCTTAAAAATTCAATAAACATTAAATTTAAGGTAGAAATATGTTACAAAAGAGACAACGTGATGTAATGCGGCCCAGGTTCAGACGTATGTTCGGAGGTACTTATTGTGAGGGTGGACTATCATAGTCTTCAACTGCAACTGAATCACCACCTTCACCTCCAACTCCACCTCCACCTCCAGGGCCTACAGTTGCAGATGAAGCATCACCTGCTGCTCCTGATGCTTCACCATCCACCACTCATACATTATCCACTACCCTTATAGCAGATGAAGGAGACGACCGTCAACCTAGAGTTGAGGGACTTGATGGAAAAAAGTATATAATAATTGTCAATAATCTGTAACTGAAATCGCATGAAATACTATATATGTTTATAATTAAGTTATAGGTTTAAATTTTTGCAAATACTATAAAATTATTTGTTCTTATATTAAGTTAATTTCGTCTGGATCGTGTTCTAGAAATATGTCATCTTCATTTAAGGAGAGGATTGATCCTAAGCGCTATGTATGGAAGAAGATCTCCTAGGCTACAAAGGCATTTTACTTTCAAAAGTTTGATATACAATATGCAAATAATTTTCTTTTTTCATTGATTTGTTACATTAATTAGATAAATATTATTAAATTATAAGTTATCGAATTTTTTCTTTTTATTTCAGAAACAATTTTTCTAGGATTCTGGCATCGATGGGGTCATACATCAAGTATGGGAGAGGCGAGCTCATACACGTTATCTCGACTTTATTGATGCGATACACCAGGTTGGTGTATGATCGTCTTATATTTCTGAGGGCATATGGAGTCGTTGGCAGGAGTATTGAACATCACCTGAGGCAATGTTCATCTTAAGTTGTAACTCGACCAACAGACGTGGAGGCCTAGGGATAGACAGTCTTCCCATACATACGGAAAGATCAATTACCTACCTCGAGCATGCAAAAAGACTTGTAAGTATCTAAATTTTACACTTATATTCTAATTTTTTTACTTTGTTATATTTCAATTTAAATTGATGTATGAATGTTGGAATGAAAATATGTGTATTATAGATAATGATCATGGTATAAATATTTGTTGTCATATATGGCTGTGTTGAGTTATTTTCTTTATTTAACAGGGGGTAAATATCATAAAAATAGAGGAGACTCTATCGAAATTTTTATAAATTCTAGTTAACTTATAATATTTTATTGTTAAGGAAAAATTTATGGGTATAAGACCTACACTCTGTTAGTTATTTTTACATACTCATTCCAAGAAGTATGATAGTATGACATTCATTAACAACCGATATAGAGAATTGAATGTATGTAAAATTTATGCTTTAATATTCATCCTTAATAATTATTATTTACTAATATAAACTTTGCCTCCTAATATGATCAAATCCAAGAAAGCATTCAGTGTCAGTCTCAGGGAGAATAAATTGTTGATAAGAGTCAGACATATTTTGATGCAATGGGTGGTAGGAACAGTCGTAGAAGGATCGTCGGACTAGGGTAATTTGCGAATACATGTTATTCGCACTCTTCGACGTCTAGTACAACAGCATCAAGTAAACGGCCGACAATGGAACGATACCATTAGTTTGAGAGAACAGTGCAAACATTGACAAGTCAGTTACAACAAATGATGGAGTACATAACTAAGCTCCAAAATGACATGGAGCAATTGAAGGGGAGGGTTAAAGACTCAGATAATCCGTAATCATCAGGACAATAAGATTGTTGTAGCCATTTGATTTAAATTAGCAGAGACTTATTATGTATAATTTAATGTT
Organism: Erythroxylum brevipes; assembly: GCA_027479065.1. Lineage (NCBI taxonomy): Eukaryota > Viridiplantae > Streptophyta > Magnoliopsida > Malpighiales > Erythroxylaceae > Erythroxylum > Erythroxylum brevipes. The sequence continues at coordinate 61,025,259 of JANIHY010000209.1, read as the reverse complement.
TTTATTATCAATGAAGAAAATTTTAACTTTCTGTTTAAACAAATTAAATATATAAACAAATTAAAAAATTATGCACAGATAATATAAACAAATTAAAAATTATGCACAGGTAATTTACAATTGTTGAAATTGTGCATTAGTCATCCGATTATTAAATAAAATTTAATGTCATAACTTTTATAAAAAAATTTTTATACCTTTATGGTAGACTCACCGACAAAATTCTAGTTTTTGTCGATATTGAGTGATATTTACCGATGGTTTATCATTATTTTACAACGCTTTCGTCCGTCAATAAATTCTATCGTGAAATTTTATTACCAACAGAACGTTAATATTTTTCTTCAGTAATTTCCGTTACCAAATAACCTTTTTCTTATAACGAAATCTTCTATTTCATTTTTGTTATACTCGTGTTCTAAACAACATCTAATTATACAATTAATTAATTAATTTTTTGATGTGGCTAATTATTTTAATGTGACTAGTATATAGTCTATCGGACTAATTGTTTTGACGTAACTAGTAACCCTTTGCACTTGACGGTGGATTTCTCTTCAATTACCTATGGGAAAGTACTTCCATTTGTCGTTATTGCTTTTATGTCATATCAAAACAATTAGTCATTTTTATGTCACATCAAAATAAATTAATCTTATATTTGTTATCACTTTTGTCTCACATCAGAACAATTAGTCTTATGATCCCTTTTAGGTCACATCTTGACTAACTGTTTTGATGCAACTAGTAGACTTCTATTGCTTTGTTTGCGGTAAAGTACTCCCGTTCTTTGTTATTTCGCTTATGCTTAAAATTTTAAAAAATTGTCTAATATTTTGACAAAATAGAAGCTTTGAATGTATTAGTCACATCAAAACAATTAGTCACGTCAAAAAATTAATTAGATTACATGTTATTTGAAATACATGTTCCCATGAAAAAGTTGCTCACGAAGCTTCATGTACATTCCGATTATGGTTATGCGTTGATTGACTTGCGTCAGGCTGAGGCTGAGCTTTGGCTGCCTCTATCCCAGTTATAAATAGCAGGATCGTTACGGCTTCTAAATCACACCTTCTCAGCATCTTTCTATAGTTGACTCTGCTCTCTCTCTCAGAAAATCTTTCAAGGTAAAAAAAATCTCTATATTTTCATGGAGCTCTTTCTCCCTCAAAATGCTCTGTTTCTGTGACTTTTGTGAACGTTCTATTGCTTACCCTTTTCCTTCTTTGGTGCATCAAAGGCTAGAGTTCAAAGGTGTTTGCTTTGTTTTGATACTTTGTGGGGTTAGACATTTTTGCCCTAAAGGGTAATCTTGTGAATGTCTTTAAAATTGTACTAACATTAATTACAGTTTTAGTTTTTAAAAGATCCGAAAAATTTAGAGACGTTTGAAGCTTCAAATTAGTATAAAAATTCGAGATGAAACTGAATCTAGGCATTCCACGTTATCTTCGTTTTTTATAATTTCACGTGGTTTTAGATACGTAATAAGGTCTACTCTAATTACCATCATGTGGATTCATTGTTTTCAACCCGTTCTCATTGTTTCTGTGATTGTGTTCGCCGGCGAGAAGTCATCATCGTCCTCCGGTGAGGCACAAGAATTTGCCGGCGAGTCACCATCATTATAGTTCCTTCGCAAAACCTTTTCTGTTGTAGGCCTTTTGATACGTTTTTCGACCGTCACCATTCCACCACCGTCGCATCCCCATCCCCATTCCACCACTGTCGCAAAACTTAAGTTTGCTGCTTAACATTTTTGTTTATGAAGAACTACAGGAAGAAGACATTACAGAGGAGTAAGACACAGACCATGGGGTAAATGGGCAGCCAAAATACGAGACCCTAAGAAAGCAGCTCGTGTTTGGCTTGGTACTTTTGACACTGCTGAGGATGCTGCCATAGCGTATGACAAAGCGGCTCTTAAGTTCAAAGGCACCAAAGCTAAACTCAACTTTCCTGAGCCAGTTCAGGGAAAGACCGAGGTCACCTACCTCCCTGGTGATTCAAGCAACTTCTGGTCTGAACATAATCCAACATTAGCAATGCCTCCTCCTCCTCCTCATCTTCCTCTGCCTCAGCCTTTTTATAGTACCTCTTAGGCTTGTTTCTGCTCCACCATTGTCGGTGGTCGGCGCACTTTTCACGGCCAACTTCGGCGTCTTAATAACCCTTCCGCACCACCATCGGCGCCATCCACCACCACCTTTTCGTACTTTTTATGTCGTCCTGCCTCAACCTCCTTATAGTATCTGATAGGATTGTTTGTGCTCCACCATTACCGGTGGTTGGCGCACTTGCCTCCACCACCTTGGACGCCGTCGACCACCACCTTTTTGTACTTTTTGTCTTCCTGCGTCAACCTCCTTATAGTACATCTTAGGATTGTTTATGCTCCAACATTGCCGGTGGTCGGCGCACTTGCCACCACAACTTCCGGCACCTTTCAGCATGATCTTTACACCGGAACCATAGTCACCGGTGAGCAGCCCGCTCTTAATATTTTATAGCCCTGGATTATTTTGCCTCTTTTACGTGCCCTCGTAAAAACCAAAATAAAACAAAATAGGGACACTTAAAAATGAGCCTGGGCAATTGCCCTTCCTGTCCTTGTTCAGGCAGGCTGCCGACGAGACACTAGAATTTGCCGGCGAGGTCGAGGTCCCATGTCATAGTACCTCTTGATATGTTTGTCGATTATGACCACAATCTCTCACCATGAAGATCAAATTATAATCTCAAATCACCTTCACATCGCTCACTATCGTTGTACTTATTTAAGATCTTGCGGTATTCGATTGCTTTTTGAGCAATCCTTAATTGGTGATTGGCCAATTTGGATGCTTCTTAGTTTATGCATATTGTCGTCAGGGATAGTTCTTAGATAATGTATATTGTCATCAAGGATACTTCTTTAATGTCTAGACTTACGAAATATCTTCTATTATCTGCTAAATTAGTTCAATTTTTGTTGGTAGATTCTGCAAATATGATCTCTTTTACTGCTGGGGAGCTGAACCAATATACGGATGAGTTTGATGCAAAGAACTTTCTTGGATATGGAGGATTTGGCCATGTTTATGGTGGCACCATCCATGGAAGGGAGGAGAAGAACGT
>JANIHY010000209.1:60786182-60798701 GCA_027479065.1 Erythroxylum brevipes | reverse complement strand
AAGGTCATAAGCACAAGGCTTCAGGATTACGATAGTTAAGCAGTTGGGTCACGAGATTCGACATCTATGGTATCCAAGCAAGTGTGATAAGTATAAGTTCCATGTAGTTGGGTCTCGGATCCAACAGTTGGGGTCCGGTCTCCGGGTCCGGTCCTAACACCACCACACATCCACATTGGGTCCAGAAATAGCTTCTGTAACAGTAACTGGATCCATGATATGTCTAATAACATAGCCTAGTACTCCTGACAGACTATGTTGTCAGATGGGATAGCAGGTCGTTTCATTCCAGTGGATTTACTTAACCTTATTAGATCTTGTACCCTCAGGAATCCCTTTATGTGCAGGTATGGGTTCCTGTTCCTACACAGGTATGGTACAAAAATCTAGATCCACCGGATTTAACTGTATGAGTACTGGATACTCGAAAACTATAGTATCTACCCTACTATAGTCCGAAAGGTCAAAAGACCCACCATCATAGACATGGTGTTCCAGAAACTTGGTTGTTCGTAATTCCACTGTTCTGGTCCCTCCTAATCTACAGTAAAATCTGTAGCCCTAAAGTGGTTGAAATATTTACTAAATAGCAATGAAGAGAACGAGTACGCAAAATTTCTTTATAAGGATTATCCGACTGATCCTACTGAGATAGGGCAACCTTTTATATGAGTGTGCGCAAGGCTGAGTTTCTAATTAGGTAGATTAGTCCTGCTTTGTATTGACTTCTTTAAGTCCTTTAGGGTGAAGCTATGCCTTACGACAACACACCATTTTGCTCAGAACTAATTGGCATAGTGAACTAAGTCACTAGTCCGACTGGCTTCATATATCTGGCAAACGGACTTTAAAGTCCTTAATCATCATGTTTACCATGATATTCTTCTCCACAGTCAAATCTGACTATCTTGATGAATTTTCCCAACTGGTTCTCAACCTTCAGACTTCAAGCAAGAACACATGACTTTGATGGAAACAATCACCAAGACATGTCAGAATACTTTATAATTGCACTATGCAATTGTATGAGGTCTACGGAAATCTTTATGTATCAGACTCGACAAGTTAGAAGTATGAGTTGACCCCAGTGTCCTTATTAGTCAAATTACCCCTGGGACAGTCAGTACTTGTTCCAGATCATTTTAATCTAGAATTGGAAAATGCTTTCTTTAATCACTCTCTCAATCCTAGCTTTGGAAATGTGACAAAACCTTTATGTCACATCATGTATGACTTCTCATTCATCAGGTCCTTCATACCTTGTTTAGCATGATACAAAGAAGTGTATATCTAATTCGGGATAAGACACATTCTATACAAACTGTATGACAAGAAAGTTGCATCTTTATGTTTTGCATTAAACGACAACTATATAACAGAAGTACTAAATGCAAAACATCAACTTTCAATGTCGTTAATTGATCAAAAGATCACATATAAAATGTGTTGTGTATATCTTAATGAACCTTACTTTAAAGTTTAGCATATATACCCCTTATAGATATCACTTCCACATATTTATTGTTGTGCACCATCAGTTCCTCCTTCCTTTTTTTGGTTTCATCCTGGATATGAATTATTGCATTGTGGAACCACCCTTATCAGATGTTCCACTAAATAGTCACTGATACTTAATGCAACTATCGCGAATTAAATTCATAATTGATAGACCAAAGAGTAGCCTGATGGTCTCAATCTTCCCTTTAAACCTCATACTACCGGTTTCTTTATGTCTTCATGTCCAAGGACATGTACTGGAACTGGTTTTGACCAGCTTCAGCAAGTGGAGAAGATTTGAGCTTTCTACCTTTGAACTTAATGAGCTTCATCTTTGTCTTCCCTTAAGCTGCTTCCAGGACTGTAGGAGTAACTACTATAGTTTCTCCACCCCAGCAACACAATGGGATATCAAAGTATTGAAGTCTCAACATTTTCACAATAGGTGAAAATGAATTATACTTGATAAGTACTCCATTACTCCCCTTTTCCTCTGTATACTTTATGGAGAATAATACTTCCATTAAGGCATATGTCTTAATGCCGGATAAGACTATGTACCTCTGGGAGACTTTATCAAGAAACTCCTTCGCTATATTTGTGTTCGGAAGTTCACTTTGCAGATGATTAGGTGTGGATTTCCTAATGATCAATAGATGTAATCTGTTAGACCGATCCTAGGCTTCATAGGCTACTTTATGAGCTTAATAGCTCATGGATGTAATTGGAGATGACTTACCCTTCTATATGGCCATTTCAACTACAGCTATCTCCATAACCTTCAAAACATCCTCCGTCCAATTCTTTGTCTAATGCTTTATATTGAAACCAGCAAGGGTTTCAATAACGACATTAATTTTAGTTGACTAAAAAGGTGACTTCATGATGATGATCTTTAAATCAGCACAAATGTAGGACAACAGCGATACTAAAGCCATTAATAGTATCTTCCTGAAAATCCGATCACACATATTAAGAAATACCTTTGGGTTGAATACATAATATATGCAATTAGACTTTCACACATAAAAGCGATCGAAGTATAGACCATCAACTCCCCTGACGCTACCACCTTTGGGTGAATAGATCAGTTGAGCAACAGTCTTCTTCCATCTTATGCCTTTATGTACATCTCAAATTTTATGCAAGGCCAACACCTTTAGGTAAAGTAGCCAAACATAAAACCAGAAACATCCCCCAACATGTAAGCAAAACAATTCAGAATACTGACTCGAAAGACCACTTTGGTGACTACATTCTCATCAGTATCCAAAAGGTCCGCAAACACAAGGGATACATCTTCATGTCATCCTCACATTCTTTATGGGCATATTGTATGTGACAATGCAACCTCAATAAATGCAAAACTCTGAATGCACAATCTCATTGTCACACACACGTGCTGAAGACATTCTCCGAAAACTTGATTTGAGACTTTCGTAAACAAAAAGTCTATACTTTGAGAAAATTTGAGACATTCTCTAAAGACATTCTATACTTGATTTCAGCGTATTTTGATTTTTTGTACTTTACTTTTATGTGTTTTATACGTCACTTTATCGGGCTTACAATCTCACTATGGTACTTAGCTTTCGTACTGGATTGAGCAACAATGGGTTGCTTCTTGGCACTCTAGGAAATAAGATTAGGTCCAAGAAAATATAATAAGCAAATATAGAGTGTTGATCATTAGGACAACCAGCCCAATCAACATCATAATAGGCTTGTAAAAAAAGGGCAAGAGATTTGGTGAAATGAATGCCATAAGAGAGTATGGAGTGGAGATATCATAGAATTCGTTTGACCGTAGACTTGTGAACTGATTCTTGTAAATAACCATGAATAAAGACATTATTAACATCAAGTTGACGACTAGGCTAATTATGGAATATGGCCAAGGTAATGAGAATGCGAATAGTTGTTGGTTTGACAATAAGACTGAGGGTGGTAGTATAATCAACTTATGAGATTTGATGATAATCTTTGGCTACAAGATGGGCTTTGTAGCAGTTAAGACAACTACTGAGATTTAGTTTAGTACAAAAAATCCATTTACAGCTAACAATGTTTGTTTTTGGTGGGAAGGAACAAGACTCCATATGTGATTACGGTGGAGAGCATTGAACTCGTCAAACGTAGCTTGGCGCTAGTAAGGAAATTTTTTGGCTTGAGTAAAGGAGGTACGATCAGAAGAGGTATTAGGGGTGGTGACAGTATTGGTTATGTAATCAAAAAAGTGACGAGGGGTATGGGTATGGTCTCAAGTATAAGTGATCATGAGATGAGAAGGAGGATGTTAGATGGTTGTAGTAAAGGGGGAGGAAGACGTAGTAGTAAAAAGGGAAAAGGTGAGGGTAAAGAAATAAAAGGTGATAAAGTTGAGGAGGAAGATGACATAGGTAAAATTTTATAGGGAATTAAAAAGATTTTCAAGGAAGCGAACGTGACACGAAATATAAAGCTTGAAGGTGATGGAGTCAAAGCACCGATAACTTTTATATTAAGGGTATAACCAAGAAAAATACATTGTACAAATATTGGTGTCAGTCTATCTACACTAGTAGAGCGAAAATAAGGAAAGCAAGCACATTCTTAAGGTGCGGCAGTACATCCACACATAATGTCCCTATACTAATTACCGAAGCCTTCTTTCTATCTCTAAAAGTCAGATGCCTATCCACACAACTTTGATAATCGGATAAGTAACTTTTTTCTCCTTTCATATGGCGTGAACATCCATTTTCATAATTACAACCATTATTTGAAGTTGCCTTCATGGACTAAAGAACAACGGTAGCTTGCAATTGGCTTTATTTAACCTAAGTTTCCTTTGGCGTTATAGGCTACTGTTGGAAATTTTGTGAGGAATGTATTGATTTTCAGTTTTGGTTCCTTCGAAACAACATTTGTAGTAACTTGTAGCATCTCGGCCTTATGTGCTCGATAACCCTACCAAAATGACATGTAGGTATAAACCTCTGATTTTTTCCTTGAGATTTCTTCTTGAACAAATTTGGTTGCATTATTTTTCTCATCATTCACCTTAGAGCATTCACCTTTATAGCTAATCCCTTGAAGATCCCCTTTAATCTTACATATTTCCATAAACTTTTTTGACTTTTCTGTGTCATCATTTAACATCCTCAATCCTTTTTCAACGCTTACTAGTTTCAATTTTGTTTCACTAAGCTAGTCCAATGTAGATATCAATTTTTTCTCTAAATCTTGAATAATGTTCTTCATAGAGAAGTTTTTTTTCTTTAAATTTTCTTTTTTTTTACATATTTGCACCCATTTTGCATACATTAATTCATAAGCTTCATAAATACTCTTTTTTGTTAATTGAACCAATGTCATCACTTTCATAATCTGATGTTAGAATTTAAGTTGATTCGTCTGCATTTTTCCTAAAATTTTCTAATTTACTCACATTTTTATCATCGATTACTTCCTTCTTGGTTGCTATTAAGCAAGCAACTGGATTTTTTCTATACAAAGCAACTAACACAACACTATTCACAACTTCCTCTTCACTGCCATATTCACTTTCAAATTCGTTCTCACTTCAAATGCTCGTATATGGTTTTCCTTTTCTCTTCTTCAAGATATTAGCACATTCCACTTGTAGATTTACAAAGCCTTGACACTCATAACATTGAAATCTCTTCACTTTTCTTTCATCCTTTTGAGTTTTAGTTTGTTGTTTAAAGTTGTTATTTGATGAACTCCCACCACTTTACCTAAACTTGAGTCTACCCTTTTTTCACTTTCTTTAACCACTTACTAAAATTTCATGTTAATAAAACCATATTCTCATTCTTGTCGAATTCATCTTCTACATCGTTCATACCTTTTCTAGTTTCAGTTTGTAGTACCAATCCTTTGCTCCTTTCTTATTTTCCCTTTAACATATACATTTCAAAATTAGTAAGAATTTCACTTACCTTCTCCAACCATAAATCATTGATGTCATGAGCTTCCTTGGTTGCTGTAATTTTTGGGATGAACCTTAGAGGTAATGATCTCACCATCTTCTTTACCAGTTTTAAGTTAAAGTATTTTTTCTTGAGTTGATATGCTTGGTTTTTTATATCATGCAATTTCTCATGAAAGTCTCCAATGGTGTCACTATCATCCATCTTCGGCTCTTTAAACCTCACAGCCAACATTTGAAGTTTTAAGGTTATCATAGATTTTGATCCCTCATTTATAGCTTGTAAAGTATCCAATGCTTCTTTATTCACAAGTTAATATCATTGAAAAGCAACCTTCATCAACAGCACTAAAGATGACATGCATGGCTTGAGAATTTCTAAGTGTTTTCTCTTCCTCAACTCTTGTCCACTCATATGGGTTTTCAGTACTACTTCTCCCTTATCATCAGCTATCACTGGATATGTCCAGTCATGTGGTATTGAGTTCCATGCCTTTATTTCATGTAGACTAAATAAAGACTCATATGTGCTTTCCATGCAAGATAATTGGAACTATCTAACAGCGGTGGCCTGATAATCGATACACCTTCTCTTGTAGCCATATTTGTGAAACGCATATTTGCATCAACTTGTTGTACCAAGTTTTAATTTAGTGACCTTCTCTGATACCAATTGAAAAATCATATGTTGTAATGATTTCACAAACTCTCTGATTTTGTCGTAGTCGTCTCTAGCACAATCAAAAGCTAGAAAAATTAAATGTAAAAATATAAATCAATACTAAAATTTGGTAACGCAGTTTGTTACACCTTACCTATGTCTATACGTCCTCACCCAACTTAATACTTTCACTAATGACAATAGTTTTATACAAGGCCTTATTGAGCCCACTCACTTAACTCTCTACACTATCTCTCGTCCTCACATCCCATGAAAATATTTCATACCTGATAACATGATCGACTTGTGTTGACCTCAACAGAGGATTTTTCTCAACAATCTTTTAATAAAAGACAATAAACAAATAACTCAAGTGATTAAATAAATAAGAACAAAATAGATTACACTTAAGATAGAAAAGAACAACTTCCCGATGTTTTCAATTTGTCTAAAGACAAATATGCAAGTTGTTTGCCAGTGGAACTATCATAGTCAGCCCAGAAGATAAATCAACTCCTAAGTTCCAATTGATGTCGGAGAACTGAAGAGGATATCAAGCTGATCCACACAAATATCAACACAAAGCCACAGTTGCACTAGAAACACATCCACCACGACATGCTAAGGATTCAACGCACAATCAATATCACACTGGAGTCACAAGCCGTCATCGCATCAACAATGCACCTAACAACCAACCCTTGGCAGAAGTCACTCACACAAGACAATTACCCAGCTGTGAACCACACTATAAGATTTCATGCCCACATAATCAATTTATAAAAACCGCAACACCAAGATGGAATACTCATCAACGTGAAATCAGTACATCAACTCTTCCATCCAATTGACAACAATGAACAATCATGCTCACAATCGTAAGTCCATAAAACCATGCAGCCAAAAAAAAGAACGCAACTAGAGAGCACACGCACACAAGTGGAATTTTACACAATGCCCCTTCAGCCCTCAATTACATAATCCAAAGCACCCTTCTTCAAAAAATTAAACTCTATCACATATCAAACATTCTTCAAGATAGCCTTTTGATTTAAGAATCCAAGTCAAACAAGAATTATCATTTAATCCCACCAAAACGGTAATTTTTAAAGTCATAGTCCTGTGCTAGCATTACCCAAACAAATCTAATTATCTTATAGGTCCAATTATCTTATTATAGGTCCAATTATCAAAGATGTCAAAACCAAATAATGAGATATATAACATATATCTTAACATATTGAATTGTGAAATCTTATAAATGTGATGTGTAAGATGTAGTAACAATTCATAAAAAGATTATTTTTGTATTTTTAATTATTTTATATGAGATAGTTATATATATTAAATGAAATATTAATTTAATTTTTTAAAAATAAATTATTTAACTCTAAGTGCACCACACTTAAAATCATCACTGAGCGGCATGTGCGGTGGAGGAGCTCAAGTTCTTCACAGGCTTACCAAGCCAGATGACCGTTAAGTCAATAAGAATGAGAGACTCATTAAATCAGGCTTACAAAACGGTTCGTCTAGATATACATAGAACGTGAGTGTTCACCCATCAATTTCCTTATTCGTTTGATATTCGATACATGTTAAGTTACTGCTTGTAAACAATTAAAGTATATGGTAATAATATATGGAAAAGTGGGGTATGCATGACGTGGGAAATTATTTGGGCTATTACCTCATTATGCTGGCGTGAGAAATAGACAGTGAGATATACTGAAGTCTACGCGTTGGGTGATGTCTTTTCCAAAATGACTAGTTGTGAAGCAGAGGATAGATCAGTCAAACATAAGATAGAAAGAATAATATTAAATGTAAGCTGCATCAACTTGTGATTCCTAAAGAATAATATTAAATGTGATGATGATTCATAGAATTAACAAAGTACTATTATAACTTGTAGTCTAAATGTGTTGATGATTTAGTGATCCATTGCTTGTTCAAGTACGTTCACAAAAAATGAGCATCTTTTTCTACTTGTCTAAGCTCGATCTGTTTTGCCTAAAGTATTTTCTAATGCTTTCGGTGTTTCATATAAATAAATATGCTCATCTTTTCAAAAGAAGTGCTGGAGTAGTTCATGATATTCCTCTATCGTGAGAGCATGCAAGAACATTTTGACCGAATGATTCAGAATTCCACCATAGGCCCTTCGTATAAGGTTGCAAATATACGAAGGGCCTATGTCTCTTATTTGTTAATTAATTCAGATAGACATATATTAATTCAGATAGACATATAGTTGCTCTTCAAGTTCATAGCAAACGAGGGGAACCCTGAACATTTGCTTTCTCACTTTCTTTTTGCCTCCGTTTTCGTTAGGGAAGGGAACGCGTCGACTTAGAATTAATCATATAGATTCCCCTCAAGTTGAAAGAAAGTGAGGACTGTTACTCATTTCCATTTTTCCTTCATTTTCTTTCACGCAAATTAGTTGAAATGGAATTGATTTATCGGTGTAGTAATTGAATGAAGTTTATATCAAAATCCGCTCTAGTCATTCCCCATGGTGATTAATAAATAAATGAGAAAATAAAAACACATTTTAAACCTTTGTGAAAATATAAAACCTTGAGGTATTTTATGTGCCTATCATGGAATTGCAGTCTCATTTGCTAGGATATATACATCAAGCATCTCCTTCAGGCAGGCTCTTTCCAAAACTTCACCTGTAAGCTATCTCTCTATATAAGTCTAAAAAATACAACTTCAAGAATTTCACAATTTCATGAAGAAAACGTGTCCTTTAGTGTGGAGGCATGGGGAGGATGGTAAGAAATATTTTGTATTGTTGATTAGATGGTTCGTTTTTAACTTTAAAGTTCACTTATAATCTTTTGGGAGGAAAAAAAATATAATTAAGCTCATTATATAATAGTTCCTAGCTAATAGAGGTCCTTAAACATAATCTTAGTTTGCCATTCTTTAGTTTTCTTTCTTAACTCTCGAACGACTTAATTAAAGAATTTGACTACCAAACATATATTGATTTCAGTTTTTTTTTTTCAACAATCCTCATTTGTGTTTCCTTTCTTTGTCTTAGCGTAGAGAAAATTAGAGCAAACCTATGTCTTTATCTTGTTTAATTTAGATGACTTCTAGTGTTCACGAGCCATGTCTATTGTCTTAGATTGTTAGTGATAGTATGTTGCTTTCCCACCTCTTTTTATTTGATTATTCGGTTTATGTAAGTGGTCAAGTTTTAGGTAGGGCATTTATTTATTTCAAGCCATTAACCGAATAAATTTGCAAGATTAACTTCATTTCACGTGCAAGATAAGTCCTCCCTTTCCTTTGGAGCTTAAATGTCATCTTTGATCATAATAATTATTCCATGAGTACTGGCAGAATCAGGACGGGCAAAAAAGTTTGAGCTTGAACAAATAATGAAGGCTTGTAAGAATCGGTTTGACAGGAGCAACTTTATAGGCAACGGAGGGTTTGGATGCGTTTATCTAGGAAGCTTCAATGGCCGAAAAGTCGCCGTTAAGGAGTCACGAAACAAGGCCGAGCAACAAAGGACTCAGTTTGATGTAAGGAATTAGAAAATATTTTCTTTTCGGTACCTTATTCTCTATTTCTGCTTGCCAAACCATAGTTTGTGTTCGTTTCTTCAGAATTTACATCTACTGCTTTGCTAATTTTGTCTGTTCATTAGAATGTTTGACGACCAATTTATGTAATATACGGTGATGTTCTTTCACATTTTCAGGCTGAAATCAAGTACTTGCCGGGACTTCAACATCAAAATATCATCAGACTCACAGGCTATTGCGAATCTCGTGATAGGTTTTACCTGGTCTACCCCTACATGAAAAATGGGAATGTGAAGAATAAATTACATGGTAGTTACATTGAACATGAGCTTATCGACTTAACTGGAGTCGCTGTCTTTAGATGGTGATAATGATTTGTACTAACAGTAGCTTTTGACTTCATGACCCACCCGCCAAATCATTGTCACATATTTCTGTGGCTTAGACGAATTAATGGCTAGTCAAAAAGTCTTGAAAGATTCCTTGAAGTTCGTAATTAGCTTTGTTTAAGAAGAAATATATGTAGTCTAAAAGTTCAAATCTCCTGTTCAATATTAAGGTATCTTATTGTGTCTAATAAATCTCAGCTGTTTATTTATATGTATTTTATATAGATCCCGCATAGATCCCACATAAGTCTCACAAAATAAATGGTTAAGATTTCATGAGATAGAATAAGACAGGATAATACTAGATAGAAAATTTTAGTTGAAAAGGTCTTTCAAATGATTCTTTCTTTGCTTAGACCAATTAATGGCTAGTCAAAAAGTCTTGAAAGATTCCTTGAAATTCGTAAGTTTTGTTTAAGAAGGGTAAGAAATAATGAAATATATGTATTGTAAAGGAAAAGGTCCCTTTCACCCTTTCAAATGATTCTTTCTTTGCTTTGGCTCTCCGGGAAAAAAAAAACACAAAAACTGGGTATAGAACTTTGGTTGAAGAAAATTACACAACTAAAAAACTTTTTTGAATATGTGATATCCAATTGCTTGGAAGTAACCATTAGTGATAGGAGTAAGAATACAGAATTGAGGCCTAAGTCCAAAAGGGTCACCAAGGCTCCTGCATGGGTACAAGACTACCTGACCATAGAAAATGTGGTTACAACCGAAAGCACAAAGATTGACGAGCAGTGATTGAATTCTGTTTTTGATTCCTTTGGGTAGTTATAATTTTGTTGGTTATTGGATTTCTATTTTACAAGTTGTACTTTGCTTTTTATAAAAGTGGACGACAGCTCATAAAGAGATATAGAAAAATTATTACACAAAAATTACTTCTTCTCTTCTCTCTGTCTGGAGGCAGCTAACCTCGAATTAGCGTTATACCTTGTTCTACCAATTTGGTGCTTTCATTGCCCACTCCATGGCTGACGGCACTCGTCTCCGTTCATTAGATGAAGCGGTGTCGAAGCTCTCTTCAATCCAAACTGCTCAAGGGGAGCAGTTGACTGCCCTTTCATCTTTTTTAAAGGATCTCACCACGAAACTCACTACCATGGAGGCAAAAATCGACCAAGCTGTTCGTAATAAACAATCTTTGGTTGGTGAAGAGTCTTCAATCTCCAACACAGATGCTCGTTGTGACAGCTATAACCGACGTCAGAATACCCATGGTCTGCCTTTCAAACTGTTTCGCCTTGATGTTCCCAGATTTGATGGTACTGATCCGCATGGGTGGATTTTCAAAGCTCAACAATTCTTTGATTATCATGAGACTAGTGATGACCAACGACTCACCATTTCTTCCTTCCACATGGATGGTGAAGCTCTCTCTTGGTATCGTTGGATGAAGCAGAACAATCGAATTCATTCTTGGGATTCCTTTCTCAAGGATTTGGTGGTCAGATTCGGACCTACGGAGTTTGAAGATTTCCAAGGACAACTATCAAAGCTCACACAAACAGGTTCAGTTTTGGAATACCAATCCAAATTCGAACACCTTTCAAATCAAACTGCTGGCCTTCCTGACTCTTTTCTCCTAAGCTGTTTCACTTCTGGTCTTCGTCCGGAAATTCGTCGGGAGGTCTTAGCTTTTCGGCCACAAAATATTACCCAGGCTATTGGTCTTGCCCGCTTACAAGAGGATAAACTATCTGAGGCTCGCATTCCTAACCGCAACTCATACAGACCTTGGGACAATTCGAAACAACCAAATCCCATGCCTGCTGCCCCACCCTTGTTGCCGACACCAAAAACGACCTCATGGCCACGACATTCTCCACCTCCTTCTATTCCCATTCGAAAATTAAATGCCACTCAAATGCAAGAACGAAGGGAGAAGGGCCTCTGTTTTAACTGCGATGAAAAGTTTCATCCAGGACACCGTTGCCAGTCAAAGTTATTCTTACTACTGTTGGATGATGAAATAGAGGTCTCAACAGCAGTTACCACAAAAGAGTCCACTCCACCATTGGACACTCCAGCGATTAGTTTCCATGCATTGGTCGGTCACCGAATCCCAAGCACCTTCCGTTTAACAGGGGTGTTGCAGGGTCAAAAGGTCCAGGTCCTCATTGATGGTGGGTCAACACATAATTTTATTCAGGAACGTGTGGCTACGTTTTTGAAATTAGATATCACTCCATCTTCCGCCTTTCGGGTCATGGTCGGGAATGGCGAAGAGTTGCAATGTCAGGGGATGTGCCCAAATCTTCCTCTGCGTCTGAATAATATCTGCTTCAACATTGACTTCTTCGTTTTACCAATTCAAGGGGCTGACGTGGTGCTAGGTGCCCAGTGGCTTTCCTTGTTGGGTCGTGTGATGATGGATTACCATGAATTAACTATGGACTTTTATTGGCAGGGACAACATGTGGTGTTACAAGGTAACCAAAGCTTTGGACTGGAGCCCATCTCTCATAATCAGCTGGACCGTCT
>JANIHY010000209.1:60735445-60745691 GCA_027479065.1 Erythroxylum brevipes | reverse complement strand
CTATTTCAAAATGGCTAGGGTGAAGTTGGACAATAACGATTTTGACAATTTAAGACTCAACGTCGGTATCATGCATTTGTTCGACGGTGATATTGTTATTATGTTATTATAATAATTAGTTGTGTTTTAACAGTAAATGACTTTTACACTTTTAAAATTGTGTTTTAACAGTAAATGTTATTATAATATTTTGTTTCCGAAATTTTTGATGTCGTAAGCTTTGTTTTAATAACAATGAAAGTACAGAGCAAATAATTCTGCTGCTTTGGAAAAGGTTTGACAGTGACACTGTGTAAGCATTAAATGAGTTCAGAAGCATTAAATGATACTGTGTAAGAAACGATTTTAAGCGGGAAGAGGAGAACTTAGGATTGAGATTTAAGTATATAATAGATATAAGAGAAAGATTTTTTTTCAAAATTAAAAAAACTAAACTTTTTCTTGATAATTTTAAAATTATTTTTTAAATTTAAGAGAATTATGATTATTTCTTGAAACATTAAAAATACCATATATTCCTAGTTTAGTACGTTGTTGTATAAAGTTACCAATATATGGTGTTGTATAAGTTAGGGATTAATTGATAAAAATCATTGATAAAAATCGACATAAATTGTTATACTCAATAGATTAATCTCTACGAATCATAACTTTATGTATCGTAAATTTCTTGTAACACAAGAGAATTATGATTAAGATATATTATAAATGTGGAATGCTAATACTTTAAAAAAGTCTAAATTATCTTATATATAATATCAAGCAAAGAAGTTGCATCGGTATCTCAATTTTCATTCAAATATCGGTTTGATTCACACTCTATGTTTTTTTTTATAAATATTTACCATCCAAAAAGAGAAAAAATAAATTTTTTTTCTAAAATTTGATTTAAAAAGGACAATTATATTGAACCTTTCAATAATAAGATAGTTCTTTTTCAAAGCTATCAAAATAGAATCTATTCCAAGTATAAATGCCATGTTGCTTATCAAAATAGAATCTATTCTAAACATATATCACATGATTCCTTAAAAGTACAAATATCTCAATTTAATATTTGTACAAACATATTATCGGTACTAAGTATTCTTAACTTTTTTGATCTATTTTAGAAATACATATTATAATTGTGGAACGCTAATAATTTAAAACAATAGAAATCATCTTACCGTTCGTTCTAGACTTTCCAACGATCCACACTTCTTCTCCCCCAATCGCAATTCGCACGGACTCTATAACAAAAAAAGAAAAGAAAAGAAAAAAGAAAAACTCTAGAGCCTTAAGGTTTCACCCAAGCTCACTGATCGATCACCGTCAATGGCCGACGCGCCGACGTCAACTTCACCGTCACAGCCGCGTTCTACGGCATGCGACGCCGCTCCCCTTGGTTCCTCTGTGATCCCGATAGTGAACAAGCTCCAAGACATTTTCGCTCAGCTCGGGAGTCAGTCAACGATCGAGCTACCTCAGGTGGCGGTGGTCGGAAGTCAAAGCAGCGGAAAGTCCAGTGTGTTGGAGGCGCTCGTCGGAAGAGACTTCTTGCCTCGTGGCAACGATATCTGCACGCGGCGGCCTTTGGTTCTTCAGCTTCTCCAAACTAAGAGGAGGGCTGATGGAGCTGAGGAGGAGTGGGGAGAGTTCCTTCATCTTCCTGGAAAACGGTTCTATGATTTCTCCGAGATTCGCAGAGAAATCCAGGTAAACTTTTGCGACGATTTGTACCATTTTAATGGTTAAAAATGAAGTGAGATAGATTAGGAGTGAAATTTTAGTTTTTTTTTAATTTCATGTACTTCTTGAAGGATTGCAAAATATAGGCTTTAATTGTGTTGTTAAATCCTACAAATAGGATTGAAAACGTTTGATGTAATTTTCGATGAATATTTGGATCTGTAAATTTCTTTCTGTTTCTGAGGTTTGTAAGAGGCAAAATTATTTGTTTCGTGTTTAAATATTTTTAGGGATAAAAGATGAAGGCTTGCTTTCTTCATGATTACATATTATGATTGCCAAGGATATGCTGGAAGTAGTTGTATCTTCATTAAGTTTATGATAAGGATGAAGCCCTGGAATTTTGGGAAGGGCTGAAAAATCTATGTCTTTTAATTGCTTCTGGACAAAATTAAAAGGAATCTCTAAGATGCTATTTTTTGTGTGAATCTTCACTTAGTAGTCTTAATGCTGTGTGGCATGGAAATGTTAGAGTACTATCCCTTAGGCTATTTTTCTCGGCTTGGTGTCAATGCTCTATTCTTTTGATTTATTTCTCCTTGATTGGTGACGGTAATTTATGATATATAAGGGATAGAGGCTCAAGCCTAAAAATGTAAATACTGGCACTGATGTACTTTCTTAGAATGAATATTGCTGCAGCCTTTTGGGTAGATTAAAAAGTAGTGTCATGTGGGAAGGGGATTAATGAACTGAATTGGAATAGATTACTTTTACTTGACTATTAATGCACAAACTATCAATTATGATATAAGGTTGTCCTACAAGTTGACACTCTTTAGCAAGAGGGATTGTAGATGCTGCTTTAGGTATGGTTGGTTGAATGCTGGCTTGCTCCAAAGTAATCCTTTAACGCTGATGATCATTCCTTTTTTTTTTTATAATGTTATCTAATTCTGGATTTGCTATAGGCTGAGACAAACAAGGAAGTAGGGGGTAACAAAGGAGTCTCAGATAAGCAGATATTTTTGAAGATTTTTTCACCTAATGTTCTTGATATAACACTTGTGGATCTACCCGGTATAACAAAGGTTCCAGTTGGTGATCAACCCTCTGATATTGAAGCACGAATCAGAACTATGATAATGTCCTACATAAAAAAGCCTACCTGTTTGATTCTTGCCGTAACACCAGCGAATTCAGATTTAGCAAACTCAGATGCTCTTCAGATTGCAGGAAATGCTGATCCTGATGGTAAGTTCTGAATTTGATATCCCAAACTGAGTGGCTTTCTTATATCACTCTTAAATGATTCTAGGGACTTATTGTTTTCTTAACAGGTAACAGAACCATTGGAGTAATCACAAAGGTTCGTAGAAGCATCACTATTATTTTCTACTACAAGCTCTGACTGCCTTTACATTGTGGTTGACATATTTCTTTGGTAACAGCTGGACATTATGGACAGAGGTACTGATGCTCATAACCTGCTACAAGGCAAAGTAATTCCACTTCGATTAGGTTATGTTGGTGTTATCAACCGTAGTCAAGAGGTAACGGATGTGTCTGATGAAAATTGAAGATTATATGCTCATACTACTGATGATAATTATTGGTGTTGTATCTTATGGTTTGGATTTGCTAAGGCTTGAACCATCAAGTTCTATTTCTTTTCCTTATTCACTTGTACTATTGATCTGATGGTGTTTCTAGAGTGGACAAAAAAATATGTTTGTTGTAGCCTGTTCAATGAGATTTTGTTCGACTGAATGAGATTACAATGGTAACTCCATGTTATGCTGATAATTACATGAAAGTCTTTCATACTGTCAAACATTCAGGATATAATGTTTAACCGGAGTATCAAAGATGCACTTGTAGCTGAGGAGAAATTCTTTCGTACTCATCCGGTATGAATTCCATCTTTCTTCTAGTATTTTATTAATAAAGCCAATTATACTGATGAAATTTGCTATCATTCATACTGTTATGCAGGTATATAATGGTCTAGCTGATCGGTGTGGTGTTCCTCAGTTAGCAAAGAAATTGAACCAGGTAGAACTGCTAATTTCTGGCAGACCTTTCAAAGCTCTTTTAAGTTCTTGGAAACATATACTTCTTCTGTTTCAGCACTACGCTAATGCACATTGCCATTTTCTTGTTCACCTATTCTGTAGACTCATCAGGCACTGTTTCTTGATTTCTTCTGGTTGTGAAATTATTTGTCTGAGGACTGTGACGTAGTTCATGATATAGTTCATCAAAAGTGCTTTTGAGGTCTATTCTTACTTATTTTGGTTATCCAGATTTTAGTGCAACATATAAAAGCTTTACTTCCGGGATTGAAGTCACGTATAAGCACTGCTTTGGTTTCTGTTGCAAAGGAACATGCTAGCTATGGAGACATTACCGAATCAAAGGTATGTTTTATTTGCCTATGTGGAGAATACTTTTCTGAGGTTGCCTTAAGCATTTGGTGGTGTTGGCAAAATAAGTCTGTGATTTGGATCTAGTATTTGAATCTGTGCTTATCTGATGTGTAGGGCCAACAAATACATGTTCCAAAATTGCAAATCAGATTACTAAATTGCATTTTTTGCTTCTGCTTTTATATGATAGTATGAGAATATTTAACAATCCAATCTCAGAAGAGAGCTGTCTATTTTGACATTTGAAAATGGCTTAGAATCTACTGATTTTGCACTTAAAGTTGCGCTGTTCCAGTTTCCTTGCCAATTGTTTTCTCATTTTCTACTATGCACTTGTTTCCTACTTTTTGTATATTTAACAGGCCGGTCAGGGGGCTCTGTTGCTGAACATTCTGTCAAAATATTGTGAAGGTTAATTCCTAATACATTGTTTCATTCATCTTGCTTTATATTTTGTATTATGTCTTTCATGTATATATGATAAGCCATTTTGTATGTGTTTAAGCTCGTTAACTCCATGCCATATTCTTGTTGTGAACAGCATTCTCATCAATGGTAGAGGGAAAAAATGAGGAAATGTCAACAGCTGAGCTGTCTGGTGGAGCAAGAATTCACTATATTTTTCAATCCATCTTTGTGAAATGCTTAGAGGTGTGTTCTTTAACCCTATAGAAAGAAAAAAATTTGTGAACAATTTTCCGTTTTTTCCATAAGAAATTACTAGATGCATTTGTGCAAGAAATGCTCCATTGAGCGGTGGCCAAATAATTCCTTGCTCTATCAGCTTCCTTTGATTGACTCCAAATAGATGAATATGCAAGTTGGTAACTGTTCCGACCTTAAATGATCTTGAAGTTCTTAACTTGATATCTGCTTCTTTTTTACCCCCAATTCACATCAATCTAATTGAGTTTTTTATCCTAGGGATCCTGGTTTTGAATTTGCATAGACTGACTGACTTACTTGCACTTAGATGCTTTAGCTATTATTTGGCTTTTAACATTCCATAATGGGTATACCAGAAAGTTTGATGCTGTTAACCCACCTTTTGCCTCCCTCTCTTTTTAAGAATGCACCTGAGACGATAAATTGTATAAAACTCTGTAAGTCAAATTTTTTGTTGGATTTCAAATTGGATGTACATAAAGTTGCTCCGGTGAAAGCAAGAGTGTACTTTCAAGTAATTAATTATATTATATTCTTCTAGATATGTTATGCTTCTTGCCAGTTCATTTAAAGTGTTTAAAAGAACTATTCTTAAACTTTCAGTGATAGATCTCATGTCAAATCTTGTTGTTCACTAGTTTGTAATGGATGAGATTCAATCATATCCAAAGCAACCATGAAGGTGAACAAATATCAAAAGATTGAGATTTTTCTTCTCTTAAGACCAAGATACTTTTTCCTTTTACATTAACATGGGAAATAAGGGTTATTTTGGTGGTACCATTTAATTTATTATCATTGACAAATTAGTGATATTAACGTGTGGCTAATATGTACTGATGGTCTGGGAATGCAAAATCAGTGATATTTATGTAGTTTTGTAAGATAAATGATGTTCGATTCAAATTTTCCGCAGGATGTTGATCCTTGTGATGACTTGACGGATGATGACATTCGAACTGCAATTCAAAATGCAACTGGTCCTAAAAGTGCACTTTTTGTTCCAGAAGTAGGCTTTACTGTTTACTTCTTAATCCCTTATAAATTCTCCCTTTTGACTATTTCCTTACATTTTTTGAATTTATTAGGTCATGCTTTTGATTTATTTTCATTTATGCAGGTACCATTTGAGGTTCTTGTCCGGAGGCAAATAGCTCGTTTATTAGATCCAAGCCTTCAGTGTGCCAGATTCATACATAATGAGTTAATAAAGGTAGAACTAATGTTTGTATGGCTTCTAGCTGCATCAATTCCATCTTGAAAACTATATTATCTGCCTCTTCAGATTAGCCATCGGTGTCTAGCTAATGAACTGCGTCGGTTTCCTGTTCTGAGAAGGCGCATGGATGAAGTTATAGGAAACTTCTTGAGAGATGGTCTTGAACCATCAGAAACAATGATTGGTCACATCATTGAAATGGAGGTAAGTTGAAGTCTAGATATCTCAAACTTATTAGCATGGGCTTGCTTAAGTACTTGCTTCATCAGTTGCATTTCAATATTTCAGAATCTCTGACTCTTTTGCAGATGGATTACATTAACACTTCGCACCCAAATTTTATTGGTGGAAGTAAGGCTGTTGAAGTAGCAATACAGCAGGTCAAGTCTTTTATGGTTCCTCTACCCATTTCCAGGCAAAAGGTATGTTCTTGATATAGAAGTCATTGGTATTTTTCTCCGTCCATGATTTATCTCTTTCAGTAGGATTCGCTTTTCATGCTAAGTAGGATGCTGTAGAGACGGACAAGCCATCAGCATCTGACAGGAGTCTGAAGTCTCGAGGTTTTCTTGGTCGACAAGTTAATGGAATAGTGCCTGAGCAGGTATGGTTTTTCTCATTTTCCTTTGTCCTTTTTTTTTCATCACTTTTTTCTCTCTGTATTATTTGGTTTAAATCATAATTTCTTTTGGCTCGGTTGATTATTGACCTTGTCATATTGTTTCATTTGTTCAAGTTGCAGGGTGTTCAGCCTGCTGCAGGTGTTGAAAGAGTTGCACCATCTGGTAATCATCATTTAAAAAACACCAACAGGAACAGCTGACATGCATGCACAAATATTTCTTCCCACATATTCTCTCTCACATCTTGAGTTGGAATTACAGATGGCATTTTCGGCCCAGCCCAATTGACCTGGCTTTGGGCTAGGCTTGAGCACACCCGAAGCCCGGCCTGAATCGCCACCACCAAAATGTTGTCGTTTTGGTATAACTGACCAAAACGATGTCATTTTCGTTGTGGCTTGGCCCATTGCCATCTCTAGTTTGAATATGAGTCCCAGTATGATATCATGATTGTTGAAAATGATGTTAATTTAGGGAATGGAGTTGGTTCAAGTTGGGGTATTTCATCCATTTTTGGTGGAAGTAGAGCTGACAATTCTCGTGCATCTGCTAAAGAGAATGTAGCAAGCAAGCCATACAATGAACCTATTCGGAGCATGGATGATATGGAACAAAGCTCCATGATCCATTTACAAGAGGTATGGATGGGCTTTTTTTACTGTATATGCCGTTATGTATAGCCAATGAGCATCTATGGTATTCTTTTTCTTTTCTTTGCTTTTTCCCAATTTCTTACGAGTTCTGTTTCCTAAGCCTCCAACTGTTTTGAGGCCCCCGGAGAGCCAATCAGAGCAGGAGTCCATTGAGATTGTTGTCACTAAATTACTTTTGAGATCATATTATGACATTGTTCGAAAGAATATTGAAGACTCTGTACCGAAAGCAATTATGCATTTCCTGGTAATTTCATCCGTAAGCACATTGTTGCTAATTTTCTTTCCTGTTTTTCAGTGTATTGTTTCTATTTGTTATTTTCACTTTCTGTGCCAAAACATTTGATATCATAGTAATTAGGACCTTGTCCTTCAACAACAAGCATTGGTTCACTAGTGTGAACATGAATCCAGTTTAGTGGAGCATACCAAGTTGCATGCTTATTCCTACTCCCAAAACATTGCCAAGATCTTGCGTACTCCACAGCTTCAGATTCTTGTTGACTATAAGAGTTTGAGCCTTTTTGCTTCATTCTATTGTTAGATACTGACTACTTGTAACATTAGTATACAAGCTTTTGGTACACTTTTTTACGTAGTTGGAGGCTTTTGAGAGTTAAAATTGCCAGTGCAACTTCTCTTTATAAAATGTTGTTCCTTGGTGAGATCAGACTTGTTTATTTTGTGAGTCTCAAAAACATATTTCTTCTGGGCCAGAATCTCTTGTTGAATCTTCTCAACGACATGCTTTAGTATCATCCCTCTGGTGCAGTGCTTGTAGCTTTATTGAATTGAATATAGGAACTTATGTTTCTGATGTTGATTGGTTATCAAATGTAGGTGAACCATACAAAGAGAGAATTACACAATGTCTTCATTAAGAAGCTCTACAGGTGACTAGAGATACCATCATTATAATTACTGCCTTGATTTCTTCCTCTGGTTTGTAGATTATGCTTTAGTTTTTTCAAGTTCAATTGACATCTTTGTCTAAACAAAACAGGGAAAATCTATTTGAAGAGATGTTGCAGGAGCCTGGTGAGATAGCAATGAAGAGAAAACAGACAAGAGAAACACTTCGAGTTCTTCAGCAGGCATTTAGGGTGGGTGTTTCTAGTTTCTTTGATGCCTATAGGTTCCTTTTTTTTTTCTTACCGATATGCACTTTACCTTTGCAATATTTAAATACTGGAAGGAAAGTGGAATTAGTAACATTTGGTGGTGCAGAACTCCCAAGGCTGGGAGCCAATATGATATGATTATTGGGATTGGATACCAATAGGGACTGGTTTGTGAATGATAGTAGGATATGTTAGATGAAAGGAACTTTTTGAGTTGAATACCTGAAAGGTTGTGTTATCTTTAATTGACTTTGATCTCTCGTACTAGACATTGGATGAATTGCCATTGGAAGCTGAAACAGTAGAAAGAGGATACAGTTTGGGTGGGGATGCAACAGGATTGCCAAGGATACAGGGACTGCCTACATCATCAACGTATTCCACTAGCAATGCTTCCAATGATTCCTACTCTGCTTCTCCCAAGAATCTCAAGACCCGAAAATCGTCCGAGTCTGGAGATTTCTTTGCCGACTCTAATGGAAGTGGATGGCCCCTGGACTCCATCCAGCAGTTAAATGAGCACCCGGTGTTTCCATTATGCAGTTATATTCAATTTCGTATTTCTTAATCACCTCTCAGATTGATTCCTCCAGCGGCTCCAAAGTTGAAGATTTCAAGCCAAAAGTTACATTTCGGTTATAGTTTGCGGCTTTATTACTTTTTGCAATGTTCCTGCAAGAAAAGCAAGGAGCTAACGATCCAACATGTAACAAGAAAATAGTAGCTATAATGAGTTCGTCTCTATCAACACTTGAGATTTGTTTGCCTTGTTCAAAAGGTGTTTTGTCTGCCACTGTCATTTATACGTCGATTTTATTTGACAAGTGGCCATCTAATTCGTCGACATGTGTTACTTATTTTAAGAATCAAATTATTGACTCTCATTTTCATTAGACTAAGTTATATAATTGTAAGTCAGTGCGAAGAATTTATAAGTATATTCAATTCAAACAAAAAACCTGCATTGTCTTGTTTGTAAACATCTCCCAAATCCCAGTGAATAACACAACGCCTAAATTACAACAGATCAGTGTTTGAGAAAAATACATACGAGTCTTATTGGGTGTTTCATGCAAGTTAAAACCTTCTATAAGGTGGATACATAATGTGAGATCACTGATATTAGTGTAAATATTATAACAAAAGTCAAAATATAGAGATAAAATTAATGTAAGAAGTGTTAATTAAATGAAGCTCATCATTTATCTATGAAATGACATGATGTATACCCCACATCATAAAACATATGCCTCGTACCCCATAAGCAGCCATATTAAAAAAGAGCGATTTACAAGATGAAACACATCGTTTATCTATTAAAATATACATCAGGCGTACCCCACAATGTAAAACAAATGCTTCGTACCTCACAACCTAATTTGACCGTACTAACCTAATTATAAAAAAAAATGTAAGGTAATAATGGGACAATCCACTAACATATGAAGACTTTATAGGATGTGAACTTCGCTATTAAGTTTTAGGGACGACTGAACTTTGGTGTCCAGCTACTCAGAGGATTGGCTCAGAATTTCATGGTTTCTAACTCTGGATCAGTGTGGCGATGACTTTTAGGGGCCAGATCCTCTGTCTCACTTTTTCTGGTTTTATTATGTCTCCTTTCTATCTGAGTCGTCCATTCAGGTGAGTCCCACTTGAATG
Source organism: Erythroxylum brevipes (assembly GCA_027479065.1). Classification (NCBI taxonomy): domain Eukaryota; kingdom Viridiplantae; phylum Streptophyta; class Magnoliopsida; order Malpighiales; family Erythroxylaceae; genus Erythroxylum; species Erythroxylum brevipes. Next base: position 60,735,647 of record JANIHY010000209.1, on the reverse strand, counting down.
GATGACTCAGATGAGAGGGGACCAGAATAGGGTCAGGGTAAGGGGCCAGAGGATCCCCTCCTATGACTTTTAAACCATTCTGAAAAGGTGTTGCTTTATTGGATATCGATTCATTTTAGGATAATAACAAAATAATATAAAGATATTATTTATCTCATATATATTTAGATGTATACAATAAAATATATGAGATAAGTATTCA
>JANIHY010000209.1:60723516-60735345 GCA_027479065.1 Erythroxylum brevipes | reverse complement strand
TAAGTATTCATTGTAAAAAAAATTATAATAAAATTATAACTATAAAATTTATACTGCATTTATATATTATATCTAAATTATTTTTAGTCATTATTTTATTAAGATTGGACATTAATAGAACATAAAAAGATTAACAATTTTGCGTGATAGTAACCGATAGTGTAAACTTTAGAAAGTTGAAGGGCTATTTCTCAACATATTGTTGACTTCATGATTCCTAGAAATTTGAAGAGTGTGTGAGTTTCGTTAAATATTAGAAGGAAGTTTGCGAGGAGAAGAAATAATTAGGGATTTAGGGATGATTATGGAATCATTCAAAGAGAAAAAGATAAATTATGGATTGAAAAAATTGTCTCCAAACAATGAGGATTAAAGAGGCTCAAAATAGTGAGGATTGAGGAAATTCCAGGGGTTCAAAACTATGCATCTTATATAGCTGTGTGATAAGTTATATTTTTGTGCTAATTTTGGATATAAAATTCTTTAATGTGTTGAAATTCTTATTTAAAATTGATAGACTTGTTTCTTAATTGTTTTTAGATGATTTTAACACATGAGAGATGAATTTGAATAAAAAAGATGTGAGAAAAGCAAAGGCAATTCGAATTCCCAATTGACAGAAAAGTTTTTGATTAAGCGTGGGCACATGCAAAGAGAAAGTTTATCTGCAAAGTCTGATTTGAAAACAAATTCGATATACTTAGGATTTTAATTATTTTGGGAATCAAGTTGTTGTCTTTATGTAGGGATATGCTACTTGATTTGGAGGAGAGGTATATCCAAATAAAATATCGACAAGAGGGAAGACAAAAAATAGACATATCATCTTTTCACGTTTTTTTTCTTTCTATTTTGGGTTTTCTTAGAAGTTTTTTATTTTCTGTAAAAATTGCAAAGATGGAGACAATATGTCATACTACTTTGCTATTGGGTTTTTACCTCTGTTATGAGTAGCTAAATCTTTCTTCTTGGTTGAAGGGAAAAAACGTTATCATCTAGTATGTGTGAGATTTTCTAAATAAAGTTTATTTTGTTGATAAATATTAAGTGTCTTTTGTATTACTTTTTATAATTGAATTGATTGATCTCTATGGTGTGTAACTAGAAATTGATTTATTTAATTTACAACCAGATTAGTAGGATTTGATGTTCAGTTTTGCTAATTCAAAGTAGCAATTAGGATTATCATCTTTACGTTAGAGATTAGGAAATTCTAAGAAAGATACTTATCTAAACTAAATACATATTGTATGTGTGTTGTCTTGCTCACTGGTTCTCTTGGTTCTTAAAGCTATTAATTAATCAAACTTAAGATTATATCTTAAGTTGTTAGTTAATAAGTATAATTAGAATACATGTTTCTATTCATCTAATCCTAAGAGAGAACATCACTCAATGAGTATTTGTTAATAGACTTAATTTTCTATCAATGATCCATACTAGTTTGATAACGTAGGTGACTCGAAACCAAAGTTTGTTCATTAATTTTCTAGATTTGATTATTTTTGTTTATTTCCAATTTTTTTTGCTTTTTAATTTCTTAAAATCATGTTAATTTAACCTCTTAATTTGTTTTAGCTTTTAACTTGTGAAATATTTATCAATAGATTCCTCGTGGGAATGATCTCAACTCTTCACTAGCTGCATATTTCATTATTAGAGTTGGTATTAATTTGGTTACAGGTGACAACATTACCAAATTTTGGCGTCATTGTCAGGAAACTCTTGACGGTATATGTATGTTACACGAGTAGACAAGAGAACACAATTGCTATTCAATTCAGAGATAGAAAAGAGAGCTAAGAAGTTACGGAAATAAACAAAACAGAGGTAACAAATGTAGAAGAAGGAAAAGATAGCTGCAAATCACACCTTTCATGAACTAGCTACCTCTACGGATGCTCAACAGCCTCATTGCATTAATTTTCTGAATTTGGAGGACAATAATACTTTTGAATTGAGGTCAAGGTTGATTTATTTATGACCAATTTTTTAAGGTCTACCGAGAGAGGATCCTTAAAAGCATTTGAAGGAATTTTATATGGTTTGTATGGATATGAAGCCTACGAATGTGACTGAGGAGCAAATCAAATTAAAAGCCTTCCCATTTTCTCTCAAAGATGATGCTCAAGATTGTTTGTATTATTCTGCTAATGAAAATGTGCAAACATGGGCTAAAATAAAGAGACTCTTCTTTAAAAAATATTTTCCAGCATCAAAAGCTACCAATATTAGAAAAGAAATTTGTGGCATCCAACAACATATGACTAAGACACTATATGAATATTGGGAAAGATTCAAGAAGCTTTGTGCTAGTTGCCTCCATCACCAAATAAACGATCAACTGTTGATTCAATACTTCTACTAAGGTCTTTTGCTTATAGATAGAAGTATGATTGATGTTGCAAGTGGTGGAGTTTTGGTTGACAAAACACTAACAACTGCAAGAGATTTGATTATAAATATGACTTCTAATACACAACAATTTGGGATACATTCTAGTCATAGTTCAAAACAACTAAATGAGGTTAATGTGTCAGCGTCGGAAAAGATATTAAACAATCTTACAACTTTGGTGCGGCAACTCGCGATCACAAAGAAAGAAGAAGGGCATGTCAAATATGTTTGATGTTGGGAAGTTCCACTGATGCAAGTCCGGTTTTGTAGGAGAAAATGCATAACAAGTTAATGTCATAGGCAGATTTGCTAGACAAAATCAAAGGAAATATGATCTATTCTCGAACACCTATAACCCGAGTTGGCGTGACCATCTAAATTTGAGTTATGAGAACTCTTAAAGGACCACAAGCTATTGCAAATTTCTAGCAATATAGGCAACCTATAAATGGCACCCAATTCTGAAGGTAGGTCTTCTTTGGAAGATATAGTTAAATCTTTGACCATTAACACCATAACATTTTAGCAAGATACTAAAGCTAGTATTCAAAATCTTAAAAATCAGTTGAGTCAAATGACAACAGCCATCAATCGGTTGGAAGTACAAAGTTCTGGAAAGTTTTCTTGTCAAACAGAAATTAATCCCAAGTAAAGTGCCAAAGCTATTATCTTGCGAAATGATAAGGAATTGAAGGAACTTTCTCCAAAAATCTCCAAGAGAGAAATCGAAGAAGAAGCAAGAAAGGAGGTATCTAACCAACCAGAAAAGTCACATTCGGATCTGTAAAAATTTGTTGTGCAACCCTCTTTTCCCAGTCGATTCACCAAAGCAAAGAAAGTGGAGCAAGAAAAAGATATATGGGAAACTTTCAAAAACATACAGGTAAATATTCCTTTTCTTGATACCATTAGACAAATCCCTCGTTATGTTAAATTTCTTAAGGAACTTTGCACTTCAAAGCAGAAATTGAAATTTGATGAGAAAGTGGAATTAGGAGAGAATGTTTCAGCCATACTGCAGAAGAAAAAGCTACTACTTAAATGTCAAGACCCAGGTATATTTACTATTCCCTGTAAAATTAGTGATATGAGAATTGAAAAAGCTATGTTAAATTTGGGTGCATCAATAAATGGCATGCCTTATGATGTTTACAAGTCCTTAAACATAGGATCTCTCAAAGAAATTAATGTGGCGATTCAATTAGCTGATCATTCAAATCCTTATCCCAAGGGCGTGTTAGAGGATATCTTAGTTCAAGTGGGTGAAATGTTTTTTCTAACTGATTTGTATATTTTGCAAATAGGGAGTGATGATATACCTTCTTCAATTCTAATTTTATTTGGAAGGTCGTTCTTGAAAACCACTATAACAAAATTTGATGTTCATGATGGATCATTGACTATCGAATTAAATGATGAATTAATTAAATTCAATATATATAATGCCATGAAATTTTTGGATAATGAACAACTTGTTGTTTCTATGGATTTTGTTGACATTTGGATGCAGGAAAATTCATCATTAAATGGAAGAGATGAACTTGAGACAATTTTGGAGATTGGAGATGTGTTGCAATGGCCATCAATTACAAAAACATTGGTGCCCAACAACGAACTTCAATTTTTGTTTTACCATTTAGAGAAAACCAAGTAGTTGGTGAAGCAATTATCTTATGTGGAGTTGTCCTGAAACAACTCCAAGTTACCGCCTTCATTGATTCAACCACCCACACTAGAGTTGAAGAGTTTGTTTAACCATCTTAAATACCTATTTTTGGGTGAGCAAGATACGTTACCTGTTATTATCTCAAATAAACTCACTCTTTTGCAGGAAAATCAATTGATTCAAGTGTTAAGATAACACAAAGAAGCCTTTGTATGAACAGTAGCTGATTTAAAAGAAATTAGTCTTACCATTTGTATGCACCGAATATTGATGGAAGATGAAGCCAAGGAGGTAAGGTAACCCCAACGTCGTTTGAATCTACCCATGATGGAAGTGGTGAAAAAGGAAATCTTGAAGTTTCTTGATGCTAAAATTATTTATCCCATTTCAAATAGTAATTGGGTAAGTTTGATCCAGGTAGTTCCAAAGAAAACTGGAATAATTGTAAATAAATAGTGATGGTGAGTTAATACCCACTCGTGCTCAAAATGGGTAGAGAGTTTGCATTGATTATAGAAAGCTAAATTCAGTTAGTAGAAAAGATCATTTTTTGCTTCCATTTATGATTAAATGCTTGAAAGACTTGCAGGTAAATCTCACTATTGCTAATTAGATGGTTATTCAAGTTATCACCAGATTTTGGTTGCACCAAAGGACCAAGAGAAAAAAACTTTCACATGTTCAGTCAACACCTTTGCCTATCGAAGAATGTCATTTGGGTTGTGTAATACACTAGCGACATTTCAAATGTGTATGGTAAGTATTTTTTTCTAATCTTATGGAAGATTGTATGGAAGTTTTCATGGATGACTTTACGGTTTATAAAGAACTGAAACATGCATTATCAACCTTGAGAAAGCAATTAAATGTTACATTGAGACTAATTTGGTTTTAAATTATGAAAAATGTCATTTTATCATTGATCAAGGCATAATTTTAGGTCATACAGTCTCTTTTAAGGGAATCGAGGTCGATAAGACTAAGATAGATGTTATCAGATCTTTACCTTACCCACGATTATGCGAAAAGTTCGCTCTTTTCTTGGTCATGTAAGATTTCATCGGCGGTTTATCAAAGATTTTTTGAAGATTGCACAACCCATATGTAGACTACTCTAAAAAGATATGGAATTTGATTTTGATGAGTCATGCAAAATTGCATTTGATGAACTAAAGGAAAATCTAACTACAGCCCCAATAATTCAGCCACCAAAGTGGGACATTCCCTTCAAATTAATGTGCGATGCCTCGGATTATACAGTTGAAGTAGTTTTGGGCCAAAAAGTGGACAAAGTATCTCGTGTCATTTACTATGCCTCCATGACACTTAACGATGCTCAAAATAATTATTCCACAATGAAGAAAACTTTTTTGGCTGTAGTTTTTGGGCTGGAAAAATTTTGGTCTTATCTATTGGGTACATGGGTGATCATTTATTTAGACCATACAACTCTGAAATATTTGGTGACTAAGAAAGAAGCAAAACTAAGGTTGATTCAGTTGATCTTACTCCTACAAGAATTTGAGTTGAAAATATGCAACAAAAAGGGAGCTAAAATTTTGGTGGCTGATTATCTCAGCCAGATCACTCCAACCAATACATTTGACGTTCTCCAAGTGAATTTTTGGATGAAAATCTCTTTGCAATCGAGCATGTAATTCCATGATATGCTGAATATTAAACTTCTTGGTGACTAAGTCCTTATCTAGTGATTTATATAGACCTAAAAAGGATAAAATTAAACGAGAAATTAAATATGAGATGAACCTCATCTTTGAAAAATTATGCTGATCAAATTATTAGAATGTGTGTTGTAGATGATGAAATTCCTTCCATATTAAATTTTTGTCATTCGTCTATGTATGGGGGATACTTTGGACCCAAAAATAGCTCGTAAAATTCTTGAATGTGGTTTATTTTGGCCCAAACTATTTTATGATACTTACATGTTTTTTAAGTCTTGTGATTGTTGCCAAAGAACATGTATTCTGGGACGAAGAGATCAAATGCCACTTACAAATATCCTAGTAAGTGAAATTTTTGATATATGGAGAATTGACTTTATGGATCCTTTTCCATCATCTTTTGGTAAGATTTATATCATTCTAGCCATGGATTATGTGTCAAAGTGGATAGAAGCGAAAGCTACTCATACAGATGATGTTAAGGTTACAATCAATTTTGTCAAATTTAACATTTTTATCAAGTATGGAATACCTCGAGTTATGATTAGTGACAGGGAACTCATTTCTACAATAAAATTATTGAAACATTGATGAAAAAACATGATGTCTCACATCGTATTTCGATTGCATACCATCCACAAATGAGTGGACAAGCTGAAGTCTCCAACTAGGAAATCAAATCAATTTTGAAAAAAGTAGTGAATCTGAATAAAAAATATTGGAGCTTACATTTAGATGATGCCTTATGAGCATATCGATCTGCTTCAAAACTCCCATAGACATGTCGCTGTATAGGTTAGTTTTAAGTAAACCTTATCATTTGCCAGGGAAATAGAACATAAAGTAAAACACTAATGTTGATTTTCATAATTGAGCATGATACGAAATTCATCAAACTCTGAAAAGTTGTTGGTGCATTTGTCAATCAAAACATAATAACTTAATCAACTTCATTGAGTTTGAAATGTTGTTTTCTGAATATCATCCTCCTTATCCTATTGAATCAACCAACTTTGCCCATTTCATCGTGTAACTCCTTAATCAATGGTACTAGGAATTTGTCTTCCACTCTCCATTGATTTGATGCTCTACAATCTCCATATAACCTCTAGATGTTTTCTTTCTTCCTTACGAAATCCAGGGAAGAAAATAGGCCTATTATCCATTGTGCTAACATGTCCAGCATAATTTCTTTTACTGCATACTTTTTTGACCCCGAGGATCTATACGGTCTCAGATGTACAGCATCTCCTTCAAGATAATTTTGTGGTCATGCAATCCCTTAGGATGCAACCCTTAAGGTTCACTGAATTAACTCCTAAATTCTTGCAGCAATTGTCGAACGTCCTGGCTTTAATCCTTTCAAACATTCTCCTTTATGAGTGAATCATTGACAAGCTAAAAGCACTTGGGAGAACATTCCCATTCTACTGACTCATCATTTTGCAATAAAGACAACTGATAAGTCTTTTAAACCTTAATTTTTCGGTAGCTTCATAGTTTTTCTTTTGGGTGAGCAGAAACACAGAGGAAAGAAAGGAGCAGAGAAGTGCTACAATTTCCATTCGTATTCTGAAATTCAGTTGCATCAAATTTTTGAGTCAAATGCTGTGATTTAACGGTACTGAGGGAAAATTGCGCTTGTTTACTAGGAATTGGGCCGTTTTGGACTTCCTACGCAGCTTTTCATCAAGTAAGCTAATAGAGAAATAACATTAAACTAGAAAACGACTTGAAACTAAGAGCTTAAACGTCTTCAAAGTACGAAAGCTCGTATTAAAAGGATAACATTTCGAAGCAATCATAACAAAGGAAAATTATCCACATTTACTTTTTTATAACTGAACTCAGTCTCACCAAGCTCCATCCAAGAGGGGAAGGAAAGTTTAAAAAAGAAAAACATCTATGTATCTATGGTTAGTATAAACCAGATATGCGGCTGTATCCATGTCAAGAAACCATATACATGTGTTACCATCATGGGCTCAACGCATCGTCTTCGAATGGTCGCCACTGGGCTCCAATAATAGAATCGTCATCATCATCAATCTGTTAGTTGGCATCAGGAACTTCAGAGAAGTAGCGAAGATATAAAGCTTTAAAACACAACTGAAGAATTCAACCAGTCTCCAATATGTTTAATTTAAGTCACTGGAAGTCAGTACCTGATCATCAAAACCCCCGGTGATCCCAAATTCTGAACCTGAAACATTGCCAAACTCATCCAACGTTTCCTTGAAGTCCTGCTACATGCAAAGCAGTAATTATATAGATTTCGATTGAAGCTGCTGAATTTCTCGTGCACTAGAGATATTTAGCTCAACGGTTAAGTTGTGTCACTGCAACCCTAAGGACTATGATTTTGTTTGTGAGAATTAGTGGTATTAATTCGTAGTTATACTGCACGCTCAATCTACATTTTCAACCACTGCTCCTCTCCAGGGCTAAAAAGTGTAAGTTAGATCTCTTTCCATTCCCTCCCAAATAACCACCTGACAGTTGGAAAGCTTGTCGAAAGCACCAGAGAATATCGCACAGAACCGAGACAATTTAATATTATTTATTCAGTAATCAGATCACCTCGTCAAGGGTGATTGCTGAAGTCCCCAGATGCATAGGTAAAGGATCAATAAGAGTATCAACAGTTTCCAGCATACCCTGAAGACAAGATTTAAGAATTCTATAAACGAAAAGAAAAACAAAATTCCAATTCGGGAGATAACAAATGATATCTATATATATATATATATATAAAGCATCACCAGCATTTTAATAGATAAGAAGACAGCTACAAGATTCATATCAAACCGGTCTAAACAAGGAAAAAGCATATGATTTCTTCAGCAAAACTGTAGCTCTCACCTCATCAAATGTTACACAGTAGATACTATTGATGAGATGCTATTTAACAAGACTATTAGATTTCTGAACCACCAAAAATGAGGTGACATCTATAGGACATCACAACTGATGACAACTAACATTACATGCACATCATCACCAAAGTGATAATTCACTCTTGCATTTCCTTAAACAAGAGATACCTTTTCAGTTGGCATCGCAGAATTTTCAGAATCCAATGGTAAATGTTTACTATCTTCTGGGCTTTCCTGATGAATGAGAAAAATATTTTGAGAACTATAGTGTAAATGTATATAGACACATTATAAAATTTCCACATCCTATGTTATCACCATTCACAAAATAGATGAATAAGGCATGCCAGTACTCTGCAGCAATATAAGGATTTGGACTGTGGTTCTATATGCAATATTTGAATAAGAAACATATTTTCACGCTTCATAGAAGTGATGATAGTAATTATCTTCACATGTTTTGCACCTCATACAAGCTAGAATATTTTCTAATGAGCATATAACAAACCAATAATATTATATTCTAATTTTTTGTCAGAATGATATTATACCTCTTCATCTTGGTTAGCATAAGACTTTTCCTTTCGTGTACTTGAAGGCTTAACATCAGGAGTTCCCTGAAACCAAGAAAGAGGCATCACTCCAAATATTTATGATTCATCTAACATTACTAAATTTGCATAAACCGACTGTTGCATACAAGCAAGTTTTTTACGACTTACTCAGCTTAAAGAGTGAAGAATGGGTATAAAAAGATTGCTTAGATGAGTGAAATGAATCAAAAGAACACTTGACAGCTGTTCAAGATACATACTGGTTCATTTTGATCAAAAGAATTCTGCCTCCCCCCTTTGGAAAGATCTCTCAGAGTACCCTTCAAGATAGCATCAGAACCAAATGTAAGTCACACCACAATTGAAGTATCACATATCAAAAGATTTGCATCAGAAAATTCTTTAAGAGAATTGGATTATGAATGTTCAATATTAATGCCTTCACATAAGTTTCAGTGAGGAGCATATTGATAAACACTCATTGATGCATGAATGTTTGCAACTTATTGATCATTTGGGAATTAAAAATAAGTATGTTTCCACAAGACCGTTGGCCAACAATCTTAACAACTAATAACCAAAGCAAGGAATCAATGATATTAAGTTCATAGCTGAAAGAACAATTTTACCAAGATATTCAATTTCAAGCTGGGAAAATGAGTTATATAGACAGCCAATATCCTGTTGTTTCAGTTAAGAGGAAATTTTTTAGCAATTTTAGGAAATCAGTAGAAAAGATGGATCGATAAATGACTAATATCTTCTCAAATGACCTTTCAATATTTCAGCCTACTCGGTCTATTCCAAGAAATCATCAGTCCTGAAAAAGCCCAGTTATCAATCTCATGCCATTCAAGAAAAAGGTGCTCCCAAGAGTGCAAAATGAAAATATCAACCAGTAGTGATGTCTACAAAATCTAATGAATATTGTTAAGAAAATATTTTCAAAGAAGGTCTCTCAAGAAATCTTGGACACAAGTTTGATGGAAGATGTGGGGACAAGGTCGAGTAAAGTTGCTGTATCTCCAGTAAAGAAGGATGCAGAGAATGGTAACAAAGAACACATCATTCAGAACAAGTACTCGACCTTGTTTGCCCACATCAGGCCACAAGCATTGCAGAGTGTTCTTGGACCAGCTGGGCCTCGACGCATTGCTGGAGTAGCTCTCTCACTAGTTCCACAATGTTGACAAGTCTGTGGACTTTCAAACATGAACAAGCACATGATTGTAAAGTAATAATTCAAATTAACTTCAACAAATTAGAGATCCATCCAAACTTAACAGTACTATGAATGTATAACAAGTCCAAAACTTACACAATGTCAGGAAGAGTAGATACATTGCTGGGTTCCCACTTTCCAATACCTGTGCTTTCACAATCTTTCAATGAGGCAAATTGCCCATTCTTACGGTGCATCCTAGGGGAAACATCATCTCTATAATCAATAACAATCTTGGATGCGAACAAAAAACAAAGTTATGGTCTATATAAAAGGAGATCACAATAGTACTTGAACTACTTTAGTCAACCATTTCCAGATTCAGTTACAAACATTCTAATGAAGAATACAGAGACAGAGGGTACTGAATTAAGCATAGCACATGTTGAAGGTATAAACATTGTTCAATTTACAGTGTGTATGCATGGCCTACACCTCACCTCTGGGCAACCTCCTTGCGACAAGTGTACCGAATTTTCTTTTCAAAGCATCTCTCTTTCCGCTTTTCACGAAACCTTACCAGGGAGGCAAATCTTCGAGACAGCTTGGAGCATTGTGACTTATCATCAATACTCTGAGATATGTGAAGAAAACAATAAGAAAATTGGTTGTATGTTTTCAAATACAACTATTACCATATAAGTATGCTCCTCCAATAAGAAATACCTGCACATTCTGCTGCACTAGAAATTCAGTGCTTGGAACACTCACAGGTGCATCGGCCTCTCCCAGTAGTAGTAACACTGCTTGTACCTGGAACATTTATTCCACTGATCAGGTAAAAGAAGATGCCCGTGAAGCAACTAGATGAGCCAAAAAGAAGAGCTGAATTAAATATATTTCCACCATCAAAAGCCGACAGATAATATTGTAACCACGATGGAGGAAATTTTCATTAAATATTGAAAATCCCCATTCCATCTTCAATTTGCATATTTACACGGGGTGGGAAATAGTTTTCATAGTCTATAACAGCCCAACTCACTGATCCTCTGAAAGATACCTCATAGACCACTCAAACCAAATGATAAATGTTCATTTTGTAAGAATTAAAGTACAATTCAACTGCATAAATCAATTCCAATCACTGTGAATAACACCCAATGCTCCTAACTTCTAGTTTTAAGAAAGATTAACAACAGAAACTCAAAATTTAATCTTCAACAGCCATATTTTTTGAAAAACTAACACACCCAGAATCAAAGAAAAAGTTTCCAATCTTTCAGTCCGTTAGCATGCGAGTTCCCCTGCAATAAACTACTCCAGTTAAAACCCAAAAACCAACCTACCTAGCATTGTGAAACAATTAAGTCAACTTCCTTCTTAATTCACACATTTTCCATCGCCAAGCAACCATCCTTCTTAACCATGCAATGTGATGATTCAAAACTAACATTAAAATTCATATCACAAAGTTGAGAGACACTTA
>JANIHY010000209.1:60685196-60706396 GCA_027479065.1 Erythroxylum brevipes | reverse complement strand
TTAATTTATTTATTAATCTTACTTCATCAAATCATATTATTCTCCTCAACTTGTAATCTAAGAAAAAGTTGCAAGAATTACTTACTAAAAACCTTCACATGTTTTAAGTGGTTAATAACAATTTCTTTTTGTTTAAAAATTTGTTTTAGTGTTATTGATAGTATATATCAAAGTATTTTATATTTTATATTTTATATTTATATGTGTGTATCTCTTATGTATACATATATTCCCTTGTACATTATATATATATATATATTGAAATACACAGTAATTTAAGTCAAGGGTTTAAAGACGAGAGTTTAAAGAAAGTCCTTTCCCTTGTAATTTTTACAAATAACTATTTCTTTTATTCAAACATGTGAAACAAAAAAGCAACTTTTACCGATTGCTTTAAAACTCTCCCTCCTAAAAAATACAAGTAATAAATATTGAGAAGAGATACAAGTTCAAGGTGAAGGTGAAATAATCCATTTAGCTGTCTCGAGCAATACTACATACATTTAGGATCATGGTTATTCATTGCAAGAAACCGGTTAATGTTTACAAAATACACAACTATTGTGTGAGATACTAAATCATACGATTCTTTACACTGTCCTACTAAATAATAAGCACCTGGAAAGTCTTAAATCTTATTTTTCTTCTAAAAGAATTTTACAAATATCCCGCAAGTAATGTAACAAGCACAGATTCATTCAAACATAAAACTCATCAGCATCACAGCATTCTGTCTTGCAGATCAGTTATTAAGGTGGACGCCAAGGAGCTAAGCTTCTTCCCAGTCTCTCCTGCAATATTCTTAAGTGAAGATATGTCTTGTTGTGCCTGAAATGGGTAGAACACAAGGATATGCCACACATCAATACATGGCGCCAACCAAGAACGGCAAAAAAGAGGGCCCATTGCAAGCTTCCAACTTAAGAAATAATATATATCAAGTGTATGCACAGAAAATCACATTGCATACCTGGAAGGAAATGCGGTTGATGAGGTCACTAGCAGCAACATCAATGGAAGCCTGATCATTGCTGTGACCAAACAGATCAGCGCTAGAGATGGCTGATGAACTCTGCAAGAAATACACAAAATTACCAAAAAACTATGTGAAGGTGGATTCTCATCGTGCACATATGAGATCTATGGTGAGGATTAGCATGTTATTTATATCTCAAATACTGAAGATGCTGTCAACGAGTTCCCAAAGCATAAATAGACTTGAGCATAAACAAAAAGGAGAGGAATAATATGGTGCTTGAGATTGCTTCTAGGTCTGCATTTGAGAGTTGCAAGTTTTCATCAAGTAAACCTTAAAATGTTTGATTAATATTTTCAAGATCACAATCTGGAAAAGCAACCCCTCAAAACCATGGTATTAAAAGCACCTTTTACATGCTTTTTTCCAAACTACGGTTTGAGAAAAGAGGGTTCATATAACAAACAATAATTCTATTTCTATTGTGTCTTTACATGATTATTTAATAAATAAATATTTTTTGTAATTGATAATATTATTTGTTCTTGTTAGCAATTATATATCTATTAATTAATCAACAGATTTACCAAACACCTTAGCTTTGATTCTGATTAATTTCACAACTTTTTAATACAATTACCAAGCTGTCCACTTTCTTTTACTCAGCACCTTAACTTACGAAAAACATGTTACGGATAAAAATCCTCAAAACCTATCAGTGAAAATAATTACAATGAACTAATCCCAAATAAAAGCAGTAGGAGAACATACTGAGAACTTCTGCAAAGAAACTTGAGTATCAATATCAGCGTTATTCTGATCGCCAAAAAATTGGGCTGATGAGATTGACTTTGCATTTGAGAATTTCTTCCTTGCTTCATCTGTCTCAGTAATCTGTAAAAACAAGATGTAAGAAAAAGAAAGCCAAATGCTAGCCAAAAGAAATTAAGTGGTATTACTACAGAGATCCCAGCTAATAACACTAACATATGACTTGTACAATACTAAGCTTGATATCAGAATCAGCTTCAATGTACATAATATATAACATTCGAAGATACCTAATGGTACAAATTAAAGACAGCATAAAGAAAATAAAACAGATACATTCCAAGTATTATGAAAGGATATGGCTTTAATACAGTCCAGAAAAGGTTTCACTTCACTGCAGGATTTCGGGCTTATTCCACCCCCATATGGAAGAATCTCACAAGAATAGACCAAGAACCAAATGGCCACATGCAACTGAGTCCAAATATTGATTACAGTTTTATTAGTTTCAAAAGACCAATCACTATCTAAGAGGAAAATGAGGGGCTATGCATGTCTTTAACCATCTAGACCATCATATTTAACGTGCTATAATTCCTGTAATAAATGGAAAAATCTTCCTTTTACGTTTGAGTTTGAATGGGAAAACCAATCTATCTTCATTTATATAACTGGTCATGCTTAAGTCTACCATAACATGGTTTCATTATTTTTATTTGTCCAAGTGAATATATTCTAACCAGGTCTTGCCAATATCAGTCAAAGCTCATTATATTGCTTACTTGTCCCCTGAGTTTCGAAAATCAAATAATATTGTAATGCACCAATTAAGAACCTGTCGGGAACATCACACAACATCCGTACATAGAAACAAAGCATTAAACACACGAAATTTTGTTACAAGACCAGTAAAATTAAAGCCTAAAGCGTGAACCTCATTGCAAAATCGAAACAAGCCCAAAATCACTCAGAGGGCTTCAAAAAAATACTACCGGCACAACAAGCAGATTGCACCAAGCTCACAAATCAAATCTCAACAGCAATTTCAACACCAAGGCTATATGAGGCTACTTCGGCCATTTCAAGTTTGATGTATTTTTGCTAGACTGATCACAATGTCCCATTATTCTCCAACTTAAAACTTTAAGAGTTTTATGAATAGATTATTTATGCAGAATTGTCCAATCCCCAATTCCTAAGAATAGGTTCATAATAGTCCAATAATTGTTTTCAAACCTTAATACATCAATCCAACATATTTTCTGTTTGTTTCATAAGAATAAAGCCATAAAATAAGCGTGGGATCCAAATTGAGCAAGGTCAATTTGATAAAGAATGAACCACATTATGCAAATAATCAGTTGCTAATATTGTACACAGAGTCCAAAATATAATCCTTATCATATGAGCACTAACTTGTTTAGTATATCACCAAAATCAATTTAATATGTAAAATAATAAGCTCCAGAATCCTTTCATATACCAGCTATTTGTATCTTAGAAGTTACTAACACTTAAGAGTATACACCTATTTCTTGGTCATATACGCAAAAAAAATATTTAAAATGTCTTCTTTGTACAAATAATAAGGGCACATCACTTACTTGAACTTTTGAAGAATTATAGCTCCCTTTCTTCGGGAAACCACCATCCATTCCAAATTCGGCAAAGAAGCTTGATGACTTTGGCGGAGATACATGGCTAATCACTTGGGGACCACTGGAAATTACGTCAGCAGATTGGACATTATCTACATACTCAAAGCGAGATGTAAATGACGTGCCAGCTTTTTGGGTGCTGGTAGTAGAGGAAGGAACTGTAATTGGTGGTTCTTCAGGCTTTTGATCATATAGGTTTTCACTTGGCTGCAATCAACAAAGTCGTAAAACCAAAAAATAAGCCACCCGACAGTTATGCAAATCCCAAGAATCCAAATACGACCTATTTAGAAGATACTTCAGTTGATCAAACTATATGTTCATAGAGTTGAAAGAGAATCCTACTTTTGTAGCGAGTTTTCTAGCACCAAGGCCACCTGTTTTCCCAGTTTTCTTTGCACCAAGAGGCTTCTTCACAGTAGTGCTGATAACTGGATGGGAAGTTTTAGGGGAAGAGGGGAGACTTGAAGTTTCTTGTGTTGCTACTGAACTTGCTTTAGGAGTATCATTGACCTTGACACTGGAAATCCCATTTGCTTCTTGGGCTGATTTATAAGCAACTGGTGATGATGGCAAGCCCGAATCTTCTGCCATAGCCTTGGCAACTTCTTTAGAAAGTATTTGCCTATACAACTCAGCAGCTCTAGATGTATACTTGGCCTCAATCTTCCCGCCATCAGTCCAACCATGTTGCTTAAAGAAAACCTGCGCTCGGTTGTTTCCCCCAAAGCTCATCATTCTTAATTGCTCAGGAGTCCATGAATCTAAGTTAGTAGACCTACAAACAAACATTACAGTTATTCTCTTTGAAATGGTGTAATGAAGCTAATTACAAATCAAATCTCTCTACCAATAGGATACCAGAATTTTGGTACAGTTAAAAGTTTGATCCACAATTATAAGAGTCAATTAGTGAGTTCAGAGCAATATGCCATTAGATTGTTGCATAACCACAAAATCAACAACAGAAGGGAGAAGAAATGCCACTGAATGATAAAATAGGACAGACAAGAAACGGATCAAGTGATAGCATTTGTTCCTGTTTGGTGAGAAGCCTCATTAACTACAGCAATGTTTGCACAGCATCTAAGACCGTAGACAAACATGTTGAAAATTCAATTTGCCATTCTATGATTATATCGTATGCAGATCAATACAAATTGATCCAGAAAATGAACCATTGATTATCAAAAGCTAGGAATTTCCAAAATCTTCAAATGCATCCCCTTACCAGCTAAATTGTGAATAATATAAAGAAAAAGAAACAAACTTTGCGCATGAATCTAGCTACTTCGCTACCAGGATACTAAAATTATCAAAAGAAACAATGAATGTGCAAAGGGCATTAGATTAATAAATAAACAAGGTTCACCTGATAACAAAAAAAGGGGAAAAAAAAACGGAAATTCCAACCAAAATCAGCCATTTGAATATCATGTCTAGAAAAGGAACCCAACTTGAATTACCTGACGAAGCTGATGTGGACGCCAAGGCTACGATGAACAGCAGAGCAATCAATGCAGAGAAAGATCCCGTAAGTAACAGAAGCCCAAGTAGGATTCTTTGCGTTACAATCAAAACACATCTGCCGAAAGAAGAAAAATAAAAGAGCAATCAAACACAAGATCAAGATCCCAGAACCTGAAAACAATCGGATCTGAAAGAAGCAAAATGCAAAGCAAACCAGAAAAAGAAACCTTGTTTTCCGATTTGGCCTTCAGCTTCCTGAACACAGTGTTCTTGTCGCTGAAATTTTCTGATGCCATGAATTTCCTCCTCCTTCACGCACAATAAAGATACTGAAGCAGAAAAAAAAAATTGAGGGTCGAGACGAGGAGTTTTAATTGGGGACCCAAAACACCTCCTCTCTTGAGATGCTCTCGCAAAATAAAAGAAAGCAGATGATGAGACATATATATATATACGCGAGGAAGAAGAAGAAGTAGAAGATTTTTAATTATATATTTTTGAAATGGAAGAGAATAAATAATGAATATGATGAATTGACGACAACGCCCTTTTACTTAGCGATTTGTTGCTGTCGGGGTTGGGCTGGAACAGCCTGCCAGGACTGGAAAGAAAGGAAGTCGCGATGAATTTGTCGCTCTGAGACGTTGAAGCTGAACCAGCCAACTTTCCACCCCTTTTCACACCTCTCTGTTTTCTTTTTCTTTAATTTTCCTCTTCAATTCTTATTACGAAACTTGTCCACGTACTTTTCTTTCACATGACGAAATTGGCTATTGCATTGTTTGGAAAACAGGCTTCATCTCTAACAAACACGATGTACTCTGGCTACCAATACCGATTATTCATAGTTAGATCCCCGTATAAATATTCGCATATAATGCAATGATTAATGAAAAAATTTTGAAAACTAAATTGTTGGAGGTACCATTAATAGGTTCTTGGGAGTTAGTTACTAAAACTTTTTCAATCCATATTCTTTTAGGTTAACGTAACAAACATTGAATCCAACAAAGATTTTATGCATATGTTATAATCAGTATAAAAAGAATATCTCATATAATGGGAATTGAAAGTGTTAATCTCATATGACAAAGATATAAAATTGTAGCCTATATACATTTTTAGGCATTGTTTAGATGTGTAAAGGGTATGAAACTCTCTTTTAGATATGTGGGGAATTATGAATTCCTTTATGATAGTCAGGCCTCAAATTTAGATATGACATACTCTTGTTTATGAAAATACAATCTATGGTGCTTTTGAGCAAATTTACGGGCTGTTTGGAAACCTTCGAATTGAATTCGTGAACGAATTGAATGGGACGATCGTTGACGGCATCGGAAACTTCAGACAAATTAGGAGCCTTGTATTAAGTTCGTATTTTGTTGGCCCTCCGAGCATGTTAACATTGAGCATATTTCATGTATTTTGGATTATTAATTTCATTTTGTGTTATGCTACAATTGAGAATATTTGTTGAATTTTCTTGAATTGCAATATTATGAAATCCCTATGAGTATAGGGTCTTTAATGCATGGTTGTGTGTGTTATGGAAATGTATGTATGTATGTATCGAATAATCGTTTGTGCTTAAATGTTGGGATCGGGTCTGCGGTTTGGGCGCTCGGCGTGGGCGCGACCCGAGGGGCCGCCTCGAGATTCGGGGATCCGGGGCCCGGGCCCAACAGATCTTTCCTGAGTATTACCGAATCAGTTCACTTCACTAGTTGTTTACTTTAGAGAGAAAAATACCTGATTTTCCCAACAGTCCTGGAATGTAGCCGCACGTTGACTATTCTTGAACTTTTTCCAACTCACACGGGAGAGGGTAAATTTGAGCCGAACTTTTCACCCATTACGGGTTTAGTGAGTCTGCTTGTCCTTGAGGCAAACTTGGGAGAATCCTTGATGGACTCATGTAGTAGCTACCAAGTGGCATCTGATATGGGTTGTCCCTCCCTTGAATTAGCAATCTGTTGGTTAGGTGTTACATAAAGAAGTATCTGGCGATGACCCAGAGCTTTCAATGGTGTTGACTGCCCACAAACTCCTGAGGCATTGGATTTTGTCAGCTGTGAGGATCCCCTTTTTAAAGTTTTGCGTTTGGAAACATGGAAGACGTCATAGATGTGAGCAGAGTCGAGTAAAGCATGAAAGTAAACAACTAGACCCACGCATTCTAAAACTTGCAAAGGATCGAAAAAACGATGTGCCAGTTTGTTAGATTGGTAGTGAGCCAAGGTGGACTGCCAATATGGTTGATGAAGAGAGAATAAGGCCAAGAAATTTAGGAGCAAAGTGAATTGCACCTATATTGCTTTACAACCTGCGTGTATTTATGTATGACTTTAAATAAGATGAATCAATTTGATTCAAACTAATATCACATTATGCATGATTTAAACTAAAAGAAGAAGATCAGATAATGTATGATACTTATCTAAACTAAGATAATTTGGATTGTATCTAATGGAACTAACAATAAGAAGGGAATAGAACCCAATAATCTGGTAAGAATATCAACAAGTTGGTAAAAAGCTGAGATATGACATATGTATGAGATTTCTTTGTAACGAAATAGGATACACAGCAAGAAAGGTGGCGACAATGTTGTCACAATACAAAAGTGGTTGAATATTAGAGAATTCAAGTTTAACAAAGACAGAATAAGCCAACATAGTTCAACAGCAACTAAAGTAATGCTTCTATAGTTTGCTTCAGTACTAGATCTGGTCACAGTAGGTTGCTTCTTAAAACTTCAAGAGATTAAAGAGGTGCCAAAGAAAATATAATACTAGATGTAGATTAGTGATTGTCAGAAGTTCCAGCCTAATTAGCATCAGAGCAAGCAATGATGGTTAAGGTTGAACGTTTGGTTAAGTGTATACAATGTGATGGGGGGATGCATTTAATTGTTTTCCAGTGAACATCAGTGGGACAATGCAAGAATTGAGAAACTTGGTTAACAATAAATTGGATATATGATCAAGTTAGACAAAGTTATTGAATTGCTCCAATAGTACTACAATATTTGGTAGAATTAGAGAGAAGAAGGTCATAATTTTTAGAAAGTAGTAGAGAGGAGGTAAAGAGTGTGGAGACAAATTTGAAAGATTCAAGGTGTGTGCAGTGAAGGAGGTCACGAGTGTATTTGATTGAACACCTACAAGTTGCCAAGTCATCCTTCTTTCATCCAAATAAATGTTTATTTTATAAATAAGGCTACTTAAAAGTTTACTTCTATAATCATCAATACAATAAGTTTTATATCCCAGAATGTAAAAAGGTAATAGCATCCATCATAGGTTAGTAATAATAAGACTAGATAGTAATGAATGCTATACCTAAATGATACCACCATCTAACTACTTTCGTGTTCATATTATAAGCCACTTTTTTAGATTGTAAGACATTATGGATTGAAAGCTAAGCTCTAAAAGTTGTTTATAGTGCAAAAAAGTTACATACCTATCTTCTTCTTTTACTCACATTTGGTGGATATTTCTTTCTTTTTAGGTAGTAATACCACCTCCAACATCCCCATTATTATCCTGACGAATGTAAAAGAAACTTTCACTAACAATTTTGTAGTTTAATCTTTACCTTCTATATTTCTCATGCTCATACTCTTCATACAAAGTCTCCATTTGTTATTTAACATAATGATTCACTTTTTTACAGGACTCCACATCACTTTTGATTTTAGGTAAATGCTTTTTTAATCTTATGATTCACACACCTTTCAAATGTTTGTTACAATATAAACAAATGATATAGTTTTTTATTTCAAGAACCAATCTAGTATGAGCCTAAACTGAATTATTTAATCTTCCTAAAATGACTGAAATATCAAAAGTACTTGAACTTCCTCCATTTATTTGTAAAAATAAAGACATATATCAAACTTAACTAAATAAATTCCTATAAAATTAAAGTTGTGTAAGATAACAGAAAGAAATGGAGAAACAACAGTTTCTCAATAATTATAGGATACAGACATGTAAGTGAACTTCATGAACTTATATAAATGATTCCTTAAGAAATTCAATGCGTAAGCACGTGTTATCCAAAGAACTCTCATGTTTTGTTATTACATAAACTCACAACTATGTGTCTCTAACCCATTTTGTGTGAGTATAATTCAACCATAAAGTCTTAACTATAACTCTTTCTGTAAGCTTACATAATTCAACCATGAAGTTATAACTTTAAAATTCAATTTGTATGACTACATAATTCAACCATAATTTCACAACTATAACCTATTTTGTATCATTATATAATTCAAACATAAAATCACAACTATAACTCATTTTTGTATGATTATATAATTTAATCATAAACTCAATTTTATGATTATACAATTCTTATATGGTGACGTAATTTAACTATAAATTAGTCTATTTTGTATGATTACACAATTCAATTTATAAACCATTTTATATAAGCTACATTGTGACAATATATAACCTAATTTGTTTACAAAATAATTTTACATTTTCATTAATTAATTCTTCACTAATTTTGATCTTTCGTTCACTAATTCTTCATTTTCATTCTATATTAGGAAAATATTTCATACACTAATTTTAGTTAACATATATAAAAGTACAAGAGACAACATAATATTTCTTTTAAATGAGAGATCACAATAATTCATTTAGTGAATCAATATTTCAAAATTAGATCTAATTCCAATTCCAAAATAGTAACAACTCAAGTGCACTCCATAAGTTCACATTTCTCAAATCCTAGAAACACATAGTACTATACCAGACTTAGCGAAAGTGTGAGACAACATTCACAAATCACAAGTCATCAAAAACAACATTCACACATAAATCAACAAACTTAACCTAAACAACATTGTCACCATAGCGCAACACAATTACATAACCCACAGTTGCCATTTGGTAACTTTGAGGAACTGGGATGATGAAAGATGAAGGTGGAGGATGACAAAGAAGGATGAACGTGGAGGAACACAACGAGCTATGCTACAAATGTTACTTGCAAAGGACCAAGGTGGAGGATAGAGGAGAACAAAGATCTATGTGCACCTGTGCAGGGTTGGGTAATGAGCTATGTGCCTATGTAAACTATGGAAGACAAATGCAGACTATGGAGGATGGTTGTGAGCCTGTGTAATGAGTTGTGTGCCTATGTAGATTGCGAAGGTTGAGGCAATGTCAGTGATAGGCATTAAGCAGATTGTAGAATGTAGACTAGATCAAATAATAAAGACAGAGAGTAAGCAGTAACAAACAAAAGAGGTGGCGAAAAATATTAGGCTGAGGGAGACTTTGGATTGCATTATGGGCATTTATCCATTTAAGATTTCTTTTTTGCAAATTGGTCCTTTAAATTTCTAAAATCACTAAATCCAATCGATACTCGACTGACATTTTGCATACCAACTAGTACCTAAAGCATGTACAGTAATGTGATATTAATACCAATATCTATTATAAATAGACTTAGGCTCCAAAAAGCTAGCACCTCTCGCCTAACTTTTTCTGCAATAGTTTCAGATTTCTCTTAACATGTTTTATGAGGTGTTGGTTAGTTGGTATGGGAAGAAAGGAATGAAAAAAGATGGTTGGTAATATATTATGATTCAATGAACATTATTTTTATATCCCTTTTTGGGGCAATATTCTATATCGCCAATATAATGAGGAATGGAAAACATATTCATTTCCATTCCTCAGTTATTCATTATAATTCATATTACCATTCTCCCAAGTAAACCAAGTACACCCTTATAGGTACCGTTAGAGGTCAGACACTTGTATGACAAATGAGCTTATTTCAGGAATAGTTCGAGAAAAACGACAAAGAAATATCAAACTTTATAATAAAATATGAATTATGATTCATGATTTATTATATTTTATATGTTAATTATGTAATCAAATTTAAGTGATTTTGGACGTTTCAAGGTTCGATTGGGCCTGAGACTGCCCAGCTCGAATTATTAATTTTATAAAAATGACAAACCGATGTCCTTTTGTCTTTACATGTCAGGCCTTGGTCTTGACGGTATAGAAAATCAAGCTCGAGGCCAGGTCCTAGGCTCGGTCAACCTAGGCTTAATCTATTGAATTCGGGCCAGGTTAGTCCCGTGCCCTTTTGTCATTCCTAGATTTTAGCTTTTAAAAAATCAAAGCGAAAAATTTTGTATTTATTTCACTGTATACGGAATCGAATCCCTCCTTAATTTTTCAACAATCAAATTCCACCCAAGTTTATTAACAAATTTATTATTACGAGGCTCAAGCTTTTAAGATTATGGTTTTCACGTATTTCTAAAAATTTGTCTATAGGTGATTGAATTTAGCTCGATAGTAGACATGAAATCTAAGGCGTATTGTCAGGTGCAACCTGCAACCAATATTATGGATTTTGTACCAAATTAGCTGAAAAACGGTACGAAACTTGGTTCAAGATTACTAATCATCAATACCAATGAATTCGCCATGGTACCAACCGGTATAGTAAATTTTTAAAAATTGGGGGATCATTTTGAAAAAAAACACTTAATCCACACCCCCTACCCTGATTATTTGCGTCTGTTACCCTCTCTCTCTCTCGATTTTCCTCTTCGACAATGACTCCCCTTTCCCTCTTTGATGACTGTCCTCGCTGGCCACACATGCCATTGCACCACACATCTCCACAAATTGGAACACATATGTTACTAGAGAAAGTAGGTAGTGAGAGAAAACAAAGTGGCACATATAAGATTACACATGTTGCAGGAAAAAGTAGGAAGTGAGAGAAAACAAAGTGGGATGACTCCAGACAGTTACTGACGTAACGTGTAGCATTTGATTTTCAAAGGTTGTATGAAACCTCTTGAAGAACTAAATAAATTCAATAGAAATCTGAAATAATGTTTCCAAACTAACAAAAGTTGTCGCCAAGTACCTACAAAAGATAATATAAACTCTAAAAGATGAAAACCTAAGGATAAAACAATCTTTTACTAATAAAACAATTAAAACTACTAAAATACCACTAGAACTCCATGTCAATCTCCTCCACTCGGAGAGGACTCGTCCTCGAGTGCACAAAGTCCTCTAGGTATAATGGATCATCAGGATTATGAAACTTGGACAAATCTACTATGTTGAAAGTGTTGGAGATCCCCATACTATCTGGAAGGTCTATGATATAAACGTTGTCATTAATCTTTTTTTAATATCTTGTATGGTCCATACTTCTTTGGCTGTAGTTTACTGTATGTTCTTACAAGAAACCTCTCTTTGCATAGGAATACCATGACCTGATCTCCCACATCGAATTTCTCTAGTCGTCGATGTTTATTAGCTACTTGTTTGTAACATTGATTTGCCGCTTCCAATTTTTGTTTTACTTCTTGATGTATTGCTACCATTTATTTGGCCATATGCTTAGTGGAAATATTGGTCCCCTCACCTTTAGGTGGCTTGAGCAAGTCTAACGCGTGTTGAGGTGCTTTGGTATAGACAATAGAGAGTGGTGATTCACCTGTCGCACTACGGATGACATTATTTTATGCAAACTTTGCTTAAGGTAGTGTCAAGTTCCATTGTTTTGGCTTGTCCCTACAAATACTGCGAATTAAGTTTCCTAGTGTCCGATTGACAACCTCCATTTTCCCATCAATTTATGGATGACTTGTGCTACTGAAATTTAAAGAAGAATCAAATAACTTCTATAAGGTATGTCAAAAGTAATTGAGGAACTTACTATCACGATCCGATGTAATGCTCTTGGGCACTCCATGTAGGTAAATCACTTCTTTAAAAAATAATCCAGCAATACCAACTGTATCGGAGGTCTTCTTACAAGAGATAAAGTGAGCCATCTTAGAAAATCTGTCAACCACAACAAATATTGAATCTACATCTCTTTCAGTATGAGATAGTCCCAACATAAAATCCATAGATAAGTCTTCTCATATATTCTCTTGTATGGATAGCAGCGTAGTACGTTCTGTTCATGGCTACACAGGACTGTTATTCGGGAATGTGTAGTACGTTCTGTTTTCTGGACCGACCCAAACCATTTCTGATGTGTTATGTGTTTATGTTGTGTTATAAGTATGTTGCATACATGATTTTAAAATTGTTCATGAATGTTTTGAAAAGTTGAAAAGTTTGAGAAATAAGTTTTTTGACAAATTTCTTATGTGAAATTTCTATAAAATGACAAAATGTTTGAAAAATGATTTTTGCTTATTTTTTTTTATTATAAACATGTTATTCACGAGCTGTAAAGCTCACCCCCTTTCATTCTCATCTCTAGGTTTCGAGCAGGAGATCGGATGAAAGAAAGTCAAGATATCCGTGTGTTTAAGTATATGATGTAGTTGAAGTTAAATTGTTATAAAAAATGAGAGCTTAGGCTTATGTTGAGTATTTTGGAGATTTTTGTATCTTTGTATTTTGGTTTATGAAATTTGTGTTGTATTTGTGGCTCGAAAATGCCACTATTATTTTAGTAATGCATTTAGTTTGGAATGATATAAATGATATATGAATTTATATAAGGACTTTAATTATGAAATTGTGTATGATGAATTATGGTTTGGTATAAAATTGTATAATGATTATGATTGATTGTGATATGAATTCCGGACAGGAGGTCCGATGACTGTGATGATTGAGCTGAATTATTGAAGTGCCATGGGTATGTATGTGTTTGTTTGCATTTGGATTCCGGACAGAAGATCCGATGATTGTGTGAATTGGTTTGATATATCGAAGTGCTAATTGTGTAAGAATTGATAGTATTTAATTTTGTATGTGTGAGATTTTATGGAAAAGAAAAAGAAAGATTTTGTTTAAATTGATGGTTATGATTCGCATATGAAGAAGAAAATGATTTGAGGTTAAGGGATGGATGAAATTCCATTTGGAATTTATAATTGTTTTGAATAAAGTTGAAAAAAAAATTTATACCGTTTCGAATAGGGTTAGACTAAGTGTATCGTATGGTTTCCAACGTTTTGTTTTTTAAGGTACGCGTTTCGGATGTCAGAATTTGTCCTTCAGTGAGATTGAAGTGTTTCGTTTCCTTTGTTTGGCGATCTTTCGATTCCTTTGGTTTCCGTTGTATGTTTTCCGTTGTGTTTTGTTTTCGTTGATTCCGAGTTTTTCGTTTCATTTCACTGCCGCAAGCTTTTTGATCCATCTTTCGTTTTTGATCCGATCTTTCGTTTTCGCTTCTGTTGTTTTTCGATTTATGTTTTCGAGGTTGGGTTCCGAAAACGGGACCCAACATGAAGAGAGTAACAATTTCTTTAAATATGTTAAGATATTATATATATATATCTTTTATTTAGGTTTGACACTTTAATTGGACATATAAAATCTTGATTGTAGTGAGATTAAAAAAAAGATGTGGTTGTCACACTTGTATTTTTGAAAGAATTCTACACAATAATGAAATCCATTATCATGCTACTAATTGAAGTGTTTTACCGCTAGACATGTTGATAATTGGATGATGTTAATGCTAGATTGTGTGGATATTGCATTGGGCTGGATTGCCTGGATATTTCGGATAGAAGAAAATAAAAGGAAGCTATTGCATGGTTGAAGTGGAATTCTTTGCTTGAGTGTGTCGGTGTCATGCACATCTTCTATCATAGCTGAAGTGAATCTCTTGTGTGGGTGGAACAACTGAAGTGGGATGTGCATTAATTATTGACTGAGAAAAACACACGGCGACAATCTTACATGTCTGGGTTAACAGCTGAATAAAAATTGTGTGTTGAGTGAGACAAGTTAATGATGCAATAAGTGTTAGCTACGGTGTAGTGTGTGTTAGACCGTGAAGAGTGTCAATCCTTATTGAAAGAAAAAATTGCATGTGCATGTCTTCGGTGATTGCAAAAATTAGGTCAGCTTGTTATTTTTCAAGACTTTTTCATATAGGGTTGTGAGTTGTTCTTCGGAAGATAATCTTCTTAAGATAAACACCATTATCTCGTATGGTTTAATTGAAGCTGTTGAAGTTGGGATGAATCATTTCAATTGGTGGATTATTTCGAGAAGCTAAAACCATAGAGAAATCCTTCTTTTATCTTAACTATATTATTGTTCAGTTCTTAATTGTTTAAATACTTGAGTTATTTTTTTATTAATTGTTCCTTGAGTGAAAATAGTTAAAAAAATCCTCTGACGAGATTAACGCAAGTCGATCGTGTTATTAAATATGAAAATCTTTCACGGAAATGAAGGTTGAGAGATAGTTACAAGGATTGAATTGTGTTGCTTAAGTATGACCTTGTGTAAATCTATTGCACTTTCTTGAAATTATTAATCTAAGTGAGGACCTCACAGGTGGAGATAAAGTGTGTGGAATTACGTTATTAAATTTTTTGTATTCTTATTATTTTGTTTTGATTGTTTTTATTTTTCGTTTGTGTTAGAGATGCCTACGAAAGATTGGATAGTTTGTGAAACAATTATCACATTCGAATTTTCAAAATCCTTGGAGGCGCTCGTTGATTCAACCTGAGTAGATATTCGACAAAAGATGAATCAATGTGATCGGTCGGTCATTTTGGAGGCCAAAATCCTCCCCGGACATTAGTAAAAGCTCTCTCATAATCTCATTGTCGAGATACAACAAAAGGCAGCATGAAGCGTCTTTTCTCAGCTGTAGATTGTGAAATGACCGTTCTGTGCTAGCAATAATTTACGACCTTGTTCCTCGCTTCCATTTCTAAATGTGAGTGAAAGCTTTTGGCTCTTGACAGTAGCTAGACTCTGCCAATTCTTTGCCATAACAACGAAGTTGTTGGACTTGGCCATGGTTGAGGACGAAGAGGAGAAACACTAGCAAGAACCTTGTGGACTCCATCAGTTTTATCCTTTCTTGCCATACCCGCCTTGGTGAACTGTACTTGAGTGCCTTGTTAACCCAAAACAATTAAAATGACTAATAACGAACAGAATAAGACTAATTTGTTTGTTGTGATCATGACACCTCAAGCTTTTGGCATGCTTCCATTTGAAACTATGAAAGAACTGAAGAAATCATTCAATGAAGGAAATACATCTATAGCAGCGAAGGTACATGAAAGGAAGGATATGATTTGGCCAAGGATTTTTTAGTTATTTATCTATTTTGCTTATTGATTGGCCTGTACTGATTTATCTGAAAGTGTTGAATGTCTAGGACGGGAAAACTTCAACCTGTAAGTCAACTGACAAGCAAGCATCTTCTTGTGAAGAAAATTCAACGAGTTCTCTAAGTTACTGAACTGAAATGAAAGAACAGGATCTCACATAACTAAATATGCAGAACACCATTGAGAGGTTTCGTCATTTACATTTAGCTTAGCTTGACACTGATTATATACATTGAATTTTCCCAGGCTTTTGCGCTGCAATTAGTTTAAGCATAGGGTATTGAAAGATCTGTTTGGTTTTAATTTTCAGGGTTTTTGCTGAAATCACCGGTAGAAGTACGTAGGTTTTGCTGGCCTATTGCTCTTCTTTACACAGAAGCATATGAACAAATTTTACTATCGTATAGAAGAAGTAAAATGCGTGAACTTTTTGTGTAGTCACTGCTCTAAGAAAAGTGCTCACTGTTCAGTCTTATATACATGCACTACTAAGCTCGAAGGAAAAGAAAAATGTTATTTAACTAACTTTACTAACTGTACGAGCTACACTAACAATAACGAAAAATGGATAAATAATTCTTCATCCCCCCTCAAGTTGGAGCTTGTAAGAAATCATGCAAACCCAACTTGGCGATGAAAGTGTGAAAGGTCGGAGCTAGAAGGGACTTAGTAAAAACATCGGCAAGCTGTGTAAAAGATGAAGTATGGAATAAGGAAAGGAATCCCTTTTTCAGTTGCTCCCGAACAATATGACAGTCAATATCCAAATGCTTGGTCCTTTTATGGAAAAACGGATTGGTAGCAATGTGTAATGCTGCTTGATTGTCACACATCAAGGAAATAGGAAGAGCAACAGGAATCTGAAATCTCGTAAAATGTAAGAGATCCAGAGGAGTTCACAAACAACTGAACCCATGCTCCTATACTCTGCCTCTACCGAAGATTTAGAAACAGTTGTCTGCTTCTTGGATTTCCAAGAAATCAATGAAGAACCCAAAAATATGCAAAATCTGGACACAGATCTTCTGATATCATAGCAAGCACCCCAAGCAGCATTGCAATACGCCTGAATTAGAAAGGAATTACCAATAGGATAAAACAACCCCAAAGAAGAACTACCCTTCAAATAACGCAATACATTTAATGTTGCCTTCCAATGTACCGTAGGTTCTTGAACAAATTGGCTTAAATAATGGACAACAAAGGTAATATCTGGTCGTGTATATCCTAAGTGTAACGTACTTTCCAACCATCTATCTATACTGCTACGAATCATCAAGGAGTGAACCATCTGTCGCTGTCAAGATCAACCCTTTTGGCAGAGGAGTAGACACAAGTTTACAACCCATTAATCCTGCAGAAGCAACCAAATCCAATACATACTTCCTCTGGTTAATGTACATACCGTGGGGTGATCTTGCAATTTCAAGTCCTAAGAAATACTTAACATAAAGAAGATCTTTTATAGTAAAAGTAGCATTTAAAAACTTCTTCACTTTATGGATTTCCTCCTCTAAATCTCCTGTCAATAACATATCATGTACATGTACCAAGATGAGCAAAAAACAGGAAGCATTCTGGAAAGTAAACAAACAATGATCATTTTTGGACTGTTTAAAACCATAACGTTGCAGCTGTAGAGTAAGTTCAGCATTCCATTGCCGAGAAGTCTGCTTAAGGCCATATAAAGATCTTTTCAACTTACAAACTTCATGCAGAGCTGCTTTCAAATACCCTTCTGGTGGAAGCATATAGACCTCTTCATCCAAGAACCCATGGAGGAAAGCATTATTGATATCCAATTGGTGTAAAGGCTAATTCTTCGCAGCCACAAGTGCAAACAAGATTCTCACTGTGACCACCTTAGCTACTACTGAGAAACTATCATTATAATCAACCCCTGCAACTTGATTATAGCCCTTGGCCACTATTATGGCCTTAAATCTATCAACTTCTCCTTTTGGCTTCAACTTTACCTTGTAAACCCACTTGGAACCAATAACCTTCTTTCCTTTGGGTAATGGGGTAAGTTCCAATGCTTCATTTTTCTCAAGAGCTTCCAACTCGAAATTCATGGCCATAATCCAATTAGGATCTTGGATGGCATGAAAATAAGACGTGGGTTCTTGAATGCTAGAAACATTAGCTAGAAAATAAACATAAGTGGTATTAAAGCCAGGATTCACAGTAAAAGGATAAGTATTAGGAGTATAATTGGAACAGGACTACATAGTAATAAGCTTCAGACAATGAGGTTTTATGCTTACTTGGGACACAAAATCATTAAACAAAGATGGCTTCTGTCTTGCTTGATCACTTCTTCTAGTAGGCAATGTAGGTTTTGGACTAATAGAGTTACCAATATCAGGGTCTGCAGAATTACCAATAGCTGTCACCTGCAAAGGTGAAGCAACCGAATATGAAGAAGGAACATAAACATCTGTGCCAATTGGAATCAAGTCACCAGAATAATTCAACAGAAAAGAATCATCTTGCACAATGGAAGGTAAAGCAATAGAGCTGATAGAAGTGTCATTAGTATCCCTAGACTGTTTAAAAGGATAGACTGTCTCACAAAAAGAAACATCCCTGGAAACAAAATATTTTCTTATTTTCATATCATACAGCTTGTAGCCTTTTTGTCCTAGAGAATGACCAAGATAAACACTTCGAAAAGCTCTAGGCACCAACTTATCTTTATATGGGTGAGTGTTAGCAGCAAAACACAAACATCCAAAACTTTTCAATTCAATATAAAGTTCATAAGGAGACTTCCAATTGAGTATTTGACTTGACGAACGACTAATAATGTAAGTAGCATGTAAAACACTATGGCCCTAGAAGCTCTTTGGAAGTCCATACTGAATTAGTAATGCTTGTGTCACCTGAAACAAATGCCTATGTTTTCTCTCCACAATACCATTCTGTTGTGGAGTATAAACATAAGTCTTATGATGAACAATACCCCTGCTGCTTAACACTTCTTGAGTATCATTACTCAAAAATTCAAATCCATTATCAATCCTCACAACCTTCACATTTCCACCATGCTGCCTTTGGATGTAGATAAGAAATTTCTCCAGAATATAACTAGTTTGTGCTTTATGACTCATCAAAAATATCCAAGTACATCTACTGTTGTCATCAACAACAGTCAAAAAATAATGTGCCCCGCAAAGTGAAATGTCTTTATAAGGACCCCAAATATCAACATGTAACAATTCAAAACTCGTAGCTGCTCTTGTATAACTGATTGGAAAAACACTTCTAACTTATTTAGAAAGAGGACAAACTTAACACGAAAAATCAGTATTATTAACAAAACTGCTACAAGCATCATCATATCGCATTACAACATCAGATGGGTGGCCTAGTCTTGTATGCCACAAAGTTCTATTAGTAAGATTGTCGTGAATTCTACATACTTGCTCACTCTCTGTGTCTACATGAGCAGGAGGAGGATTACAAGTTGGTTTATTAAATAAAAAAGAATTGTTATCAAGAAAGTACAGGTTTTGAAAAACTTTGCCCCTTGCCACTGCCCTTTCAGTCTTCTGGTCTTGTAATAAGCAATATTCAGTATAGAATAAAGCATTGAAGGAAGATTGTTTGGCTAACTTGTTGACTGAAGCAAGGTTATGGTTGAAAGTAGGAACGTAAAGAACTAATTTCAAGGTTACTTGCCCATTCAAAACTATGACTCCTCTATATTTGACATCATTCACCTCGTCGTTAGGTAAGAACAACTCCGTGACTTTGTCCACAGATATCAATGAATGAAACAGATTCTTGTCTATACAGATATGTGAAGTAGCACTAGAATCTACTATCTAATTCCCACATGTTTGGACAGACTTAAGAGTAGGATTCAAGATTGACATACCTGCAAATTCAGTTTGTATTAAATTCAAGAGATGAGACTCCCCAGATTGCTTCCCTTTCAATAACCTTGCAAGCTCCTGCTGAATCAAGGCTGAAAGTGATTGTGAACCACTTTGTATATCGGATCCGTTCTCCATATCCTTCTCAATTGCTTCAACCATGTGAACAGATTTCCCTTTTTGTTGCCCTTTTCCTAAACCTTCTCTTTTATTCTTTAATTTTGTACATCATTCTGGATATCCATGCAATTTAAAACAAGTATCTCTTTCATGACCATCCAAAGTGCAATAGTCACAATGCTTGTCCTCTCTTCTTTTACTGTCTTTTCTCCTAATGCCAGTTTTGTTTATGTTTTCTATAGTCAAAGTTCCCTTCTTACTACTTTTACCATCTTTCACTAACATAGCTATAGCACCTGCATCCTCATGTAGCATATGCACCTGTCTCTGTTTCTCAACTCTTATCACAAGAGAATAAGCCTTACTTGTAGATAAGGTGGATCTTGTGCCAAGATTTGACACTACAACAAAAACACCCTTTTTGCGTCGTCTTTTAGACGTCGTACATGCTCGTAGGACGTCGCAGATTACTTACTCCGACGTCTAATAAAACGTCGTAATAGACGTCGTAGATAGTGGGTAGCAAATAGGTATAGGCGACGTCTGAGTTAAGACGTCATAGAATGCTTAAGTATTCTGAGACGTTGAATAAGACGTCGTAGAAGAGCCGCATATTTGCCGACGTCTAGAGAAAACGTCAGAGATTGTGGACTTCTACCGACGTTTGAGAGACGTCATAGAAGAGTCGATATTTGTCGACGTCTGGAACAAACGTCAGAGATTGAGGAGTTTTCCCGACGTTTGTGAGACGTCATAGAAGATCCGAATATTTGTCGACGTCTGGAGCAAACGTCAGAGATTGTGATGTTTTACCGACGTTTGTGAGACGTCTCAGAAAGTTTCTATTCTACGACGTCTGCTTCAGCAGACGTCGGGGAATGTAAATTATTTAATAAATATAATTTTACCGAAAAATAATTAATTTATAATATTTTTGGTAAATTAAAACTTAAAAATATGTTATAATAATTTTGTAGGTTTTAATTTAAATATGTTATAAATATCCAGAAACATTTTTTTATAATTATTTGCTAATTTTAAATTTAACTAAATATTATTTATTTAATAACTAATTAAATATTATTAATGAAATAAATTTGTTTAATAATGCAACAATATTTTGAATATATAATCAATAATTATTCTTGTATAATAAGAGTTAATATATGCAAACTATTTATTATTTAAATTGTAAT
>JANIHY010000209.1:60667717-60680065 GCA_027479065.1 Erythroxylum brevipes | reverse complement strand
ATGTTCTTATTCCTAATAGGAATAGGGATTAGGTTTTCTCTATAAATAGAGAAACTTATGTCTCATTAGATAAGAGACGAAAACCCTAGCCACCTAGACCTAGTTGTTCATTTCTCTTCCGAGAGAAAAATTATGTGGCATTCAAAAGAGTTTTAGAACGTGCTAGCACATATTAGCTTCTGCCCGAATCATTCATCCTTGTGTGGATACTAATAGAGGATGTTCGGGCACTGCAGTGTCTACAAATCTGAAAAAGAAACAAACACCAATCCGCGTCAAGATGTAATTTCGTACGTGTTATAATTTTCAGTTATACTTCTTGTTTTGTAGTATGGCCCATTCTACTGTGTATTGTGAATACCCAGGCCATAGGCGATCCAATAAGTCTCACCATTACTTTTTCTTGCTATGGCTATCAGGCATAAGATCTACAGAAGGGTTACACTCTTAGGATAGGATGTGGAGTAGGAAAATTATTTAAGCTTACTTCTCTACATCTACCTCAAAAACAAGTATCCGCTATTATGACAACTTTCTCTCTGGTGTATCAATGGCATCTTCATCTAGATCACGCCTCCACTAATAAATTCCATCCTCTAATCTCTCGTGGATTAAGATCTATAAAATTTGAGTCTTTTAATTGTTTGAACTGTCAACTTGCAAAACAACTAGTTTTATCCTTTAATAATAGTGATTCCATTTCTGAAACTCCCTTTAGTCGCGTTCATTATGATATTTGGGGGTCGTCTCCTATTTATTCTATGAACGGTTATCGATATTTTGTTATATTCATTGATGATCATTATTGTTTCACTTGGATTTATTTTTTGAAACATAGATCTAAGTTTCCACAAGTTTATATTAAATTTGTAAAAATGATCAAAACACAATTTTCCCAAAATATTAAACTACTACAAACAGATAATGTAATGGAATATAAAGACTCTAGTCTTCTCCAATTCCTTGGTCAGCAAGGTACCATGATTCAACTTCCTTATCCCCATACATATTAACAAAATGGAAGGATTCAACGCAAACATCGGTACATTTTAGATTCTGTTTGTGCACTACTTCTTTCTGCTTATTGTCCTGAGAAGTTTTGGGGGGAAGCGGCTTTAACTGCTATATACACTATCGCATTCCCATCCAAACTCTTCAAATTTTATCTCCTTTTGAACATATATTTGGTAAATTACTAATTATTCTATTGTTAAATCTTTTGGTTGTACTGCCTTTGTCCTTTTTCAACCTCACAAACACATCAAACTAGAACCACGTACTCGATTATGTTATTTTCTCAATTATGGTGTAGAACATGAAGGTTATCATTGTTGGGACCTATATCTAATCAGATGCGTATCTCTAGACATGTCACATTTTGGGAAGACACATTATTCTCATCCTTGTCCAAATTTCATCAGTTTTTTACTAGATCGTCTCCATTCTTCACTAATACATCTATTAAGTTATTTCCTAGTAATGATACAGTATAAACACTCAACAATCTTCCCATCGATGCATTTAATCCTATGGAGTTTGTTACGGTTTCTAATTCCATTCCTAATCCCATCACAACCATTGGCCACTTTACCTGGGTAAGAGAAACTCCACATCATTTTGGTGACTTTCATTATTTTTCAATTGTTATTTCCTTGTATGAGCCTTGATCTTATCAGGAGGCAAGTACTAACCCTTTATAACAGCAACTATGACTAAAAAGCTCCATGCCTTACAGAAAACTTATACCTGGGACTTAGCTGATCTACCTCTTAGAAAGACTCCCATTGGATGTAAATACAAAATCAAGACCTACTCAGATGGATCCATTGAATGTTACAAGGCTTGCTTAGTAGCCAAAGGTTACACCCAAGAATGTGGCATAGATTATGAAGAAACTTTTGCTCCTGTAGCTTAGCTAACTTCTATTCACAGTCTAATAGCAATTGCAGTAGTCAAATGGTGGCCTTTTCTTCAGATGGATGTTAAAAATGCATTCCTTAATGGTGACTTACAAAAGGAAGTCTATATGTCTCCACCTTCAGGTTATCCTCATCCTCCTAATAAGGTTTATCGACTTCACAAGGTCTTATATGATTTAAAACACGCACCAAGGGCATGGTTTATCAAATTCAGTTCTACTATTGCTCAACTTGGTTTTCACTCCAGTTCGTATGACTCTAATTTATTCATTTGTCATACTGACCATGGGGTTGTCCTTTTGTTACTCTACGTTGATGATATGATCATCACAGGAGATGATGCAAGTTATATTTCATTATTACAACAGTTTCTTCATCAGCAATTTGAGATGAAAGATCTTGATTCTCTGAATTATTTTTTTGGGTCTTGAATTCTCCTCAACCTCTGATGGGTACTACCTTTCTCAAGCAAAATATGCTTCAGAGTTCCTCTCTCGGGCTGGTGTTACTGACAGTAAGACTACAACCACCCCTCTAGAATATAATGTCAAACTCACTCCTATAGATGAGACTCTCCTTGATGATCTAACTCTATATTGATAATTAGTAGGTAGCTTAGTTAAACTTGATATTGCTTAAGTTGTCCATTTAGTCAGCCAATTCATGGCTTCTCCTTGCTCATCAAATTTTATAGATGTCCTTCAAAGTCTCTGCTACATTAAAGGAACATTGTTTTATAGACTTCATTTCTTTGCTCATTCGACCCTTATGCTATCTGGCTATTATAATGTTGACTGGGCTAGTGACCCTACTGATCGTCGATCAACCACTGGCTATTGTTTCTTTTTTGGGGATTCACTTATTTCTTAGAGAAGGAAGAAGCAAACAATCATTGCTCAATCTAGCATCGAACCAGAGTACCGTGCCTTTACAGATGCTACTTCATAGTTACTATAGCTTTATTGGTTACTAAAAGACAAGGGTATCACACATTCTTCATTCACTACAATACATTGTGATAACTAAAGTCCAATTCAGATTGTTGATAATGATGTATTTCATAAGTGCATTAAACACATAGAAATTGATTTTCACTTTGTACAGCTTCATGTCTCTAAAGGTACTCTTACTTTATTATCTATTCCCTCTGCGAAACAAACAGCTGACATCTTCACCAAGACTCATCTTCCTGGGAGATTTTATGACTTAGTGAACAAACTTAAGTTGGATTTCACAGCACCACCTTGAGTTTGAAGGGGGTGTTAAGGTGATTTAGGATTTGACTACCTAAATCACTGTTCTGAATCTTAGAGATTTGTATAGATTATGGAGATATTTGTATTTATTATAGGCAAGATTATAAGGGCAATTTGTATTTATTATAAGCAAGATTATAGGTACAGTTAGCTTAATTTCTCTGCATATATCTATTTGTAAAGCTACCATAGAAAAGTGTGTAGTTCAGAAATATTATTTCTCTACATACTTTCTCCTTTTCCAATAATTTCTCTACATTCTTTCCCCTTTTCTAATACAATCCAAACCTGAAAATTAATTGGCTCAATTGATTTCTCCCAAAGGTATTTTATGTATGAAACGAAGTAGAACACAAATTTCAAACCTATTATGTAATTATGCTTTCAGAGATAGTTCAACTTATTTTAAAAGTAATAGTAACTCACCATATTGGACAACTTTTTTACGTCGTCTTCTCCTTGTATATATGATCCAACGTATATATGTTATGTGAGTAAAATACTAATAAAAACATGTATATTTTTCATCCATATTAGGAACACATGTCAAGTAGTTGAAGAATTTTATTAAAAGGCCTGAGATTTTTAATTCAGTTTTTATATCTATTACATTTCATTGTGATAACTTATTTGCTATATTCTTTACCAAGAATGCAAGAAAACTAATGGTGTCAAGTAGGTTGAGCTTAAGTATTCTAAATACAAGGATAGGTTGATAATGATGATGTAGTTTATAGTGCACTATCACCTCATATATATTAGAACCACTAACTAAAATGCTTAGACCTATAAATTTTTATAGACATATAGGTAAAATGGGTATTATGTTGTCATATAATTTTTTGATTTAGTGAGAGTGTTACATTTACTTGAGATTAATACACTTATTTGTTGTACTGTTATGTTTAATGCATACATATTATATTGTTGTATATGTACATATATGATTCTTTTATCTCAAAATGTAGCTATGGATTTTTCATATAAGCTCAAAGATGTTTTTTCAATCTTTATGGTCAATGGTTCTTTACGGAGCTAGTCATCTTTTGGTGGTTAATCTCTTTTATGACATTAATAGTCTCTTTTAAAGATTATGAGTCTTATTATGAGATTTTTTTTAAAATATGAAATAATTGATTAATGAAGTTATAAAGAAACATTATACAAGGGAAGGAGACCACATCTATCATCGCCCTATATACACTAAACCAATCCACAGTAAAACACCTACCAGGCATACAACACAAAAACAAAAGGATTAACAATAGTTGTCATATATGCCATCTAGCCCTCATGCTTGGAGTCTGTCGATATTCCTCTTTCCTAGCCACAATGCTTGCTCTAATCTCATTCAGAATGTTGTACGCTAATTGATATTTATCAGTTTTTACCTACGTGTACAATTTGGAGTTCCTTTCTTTCCAAAGATAATAGATATAATGAATGAAAGCAGCTTTAAACAGTAAGGCATTTTCCTTATTCGGATGCATTCAATAAATATACCAGTTCAACGTGATTTGCCAATCATACACCGAATTCTCAGTGACCACCATATGTTGGATACTACTCCAAACTGCTCAGGAATACACATAAGAACATATAGTTACGTTCTTTGTCAACTATCTGGCACAACATACACTCCTTATCTTCTGGATTAAAACAATAACATTTTGTATGCAATCGATTTTTAATTGCCAACCAAGCAATGAAGGATGCTCTCGGGCTCAAGGATTGTTGCCATATCAAGTGATATTATGGTACCCGATTGGCATCAAGCCGAAATACTTAGAAGCATGACTTATTAGAAAAACACGTCACTGGAATGCAAAGTCCAAGAAATGGCATCAGATTGAGTGTCATCGCCAAGTGGAGTGAGATGCATAGCTAGTGATTCTAATCCCCGGAAGTGCAGTCTCCATGCTCCATCCTAAATTAGTTCAGCCACCTTAGCGTCTCTTGGTAGCCATTTACGGATATGGGTAAAAATTGGGTTCTTGGCTAAAGGGCTTAAGTCGCACCAATTGTCTACCCAAAACTAGGTTTCTCTACCTCCATTGATATGGCATTTAATCAATAGGTAAAGGTATGGTCACAGTTTCATCACCTCGTTGAAGAACATCGAAAACTTGAAGGAGGACTTTAATTGCTAGAAATTGCGTTGTTCGATATGGACGTGGTGAACCCACTTAGTTCATAGGGCTTCTTTGTCAGTGATTAGCTGCCACAATTGCTTATTGATAAGGACCCTTTGCAAAGTAACTGAGGACTTAATTCCAAATCCTCCCTTCTTTTTGGACCAAGTTAACTCCCTCCAATTAACATTAGCATCACCACCAGTATCACATCTCCCAGCCCATAAAAAGTTTTTAAAGCAATCGATCAATCTCCTTGATAAGCTTACAGGGAAGGATGGTATGGGTGAGCCAGTGAATGTGAAAGCTCGAAAGTATCGACAAGATTAAAGATAATCACCTATTATAGGACAGGAACTGGTTTTGCCACGATAGAACTCTAGCTTTAATTCTCTCCAGTATAGGGATACAATTTGAATACTTAAGCTTTTTAGGAGAGATCATCACTCCTAGATAACGCATATAAGGTGAAAATCTTGAGGATTTTGAATATCAGAAGATAAAATCAAACTACTCGTCTCTAAATTGATCTGAAGACCTGACCACCGAGAGTAGGTAGACAGAGCATTCATAAGGATGTTAACCGATGTAATATCTACCTTACAAAACAAAAGGAGGTCATCTGCAAACATAAGATGTGTCAGTTGCAAGTCTCAACATTTATGATGATATTTAAAACTCCCATTAGACCTTATGATCATCTTAAGAACTTTAGACAAACCTTCCAATACAATAGACAATAGATACAAGGATAGGGGGTCCCTTTAATGAAGCCGTCGAGCAATCTTAAAAGGCTTAGAAGGAGTATCATCAACCAATGCACTGAAAGTAGGCGTTTGTACACATTTCATAATCCAATTCACCAATATCTCTAGTAAATATAGTGCGCCCAAACAAATTCTAGAAAACGCCAGTCTACTGAGACATAAACTTTATAGAAATTAGTCTTCAGTAAACAACTCTTAATATTCTTCCCAGACGAGTACTCTTTAAGGAGGTCCTAAACAAGGAGTACGTTATATCTGATATGTCTACTCGGGATAAAAGCTCCCTGGATGAGGTAAACAAATTCAACTAAGATACTTTTCAATCGGCCTGCTAACAATTTTGTAATGGTTTTATAGACCAAGTTACAACATGAAATTGGCTAAAAGTCCACCAGGAATTAATCAGTTATTTCTTTAGTATCAAACAAATAAAAGTGTTGTCAAGAGCCTTCAACATAGTAAAATTCTGAAGAAAAAAAATTCCTGAATAGTATCCACCACCAAACAACTAGTAATACGCCAGGTATGTTGAAAGAAACACCCCATAAAACCATCCGGACTCGGAGATTTGGATAGGTACATATTAAAAAATTTTTGCCCTATAACCTGCTCTAAGAATGGGGCTATTAACTCTGCTTTCATTCCATGTATAATTGCTCCTTTCAGGATCTCTAGCAAATGCATCGAGGGTGTCTCCACCTGTGTAGATCCCAGAAGTTGCAAGAAGTAAGAAGATGCAAGTTGCAACATCCCATGAAGCTCATATTGCATAATGCCACTACCATCTAACAAACCCACAATTCGGTTACAATTATGTCTGGCTAAAATCGACATGTGAAAGAAGTTGATATTAGCATCCCCCTCACAAAGCCACTTCACTTTCGCCTTCTGTCTTTGAATTGACTGCTAGAACATTAACTCCGTTTGGTAATCCCTCAAGAGAGTTGACTCAATGAGTCTCCAGTGCAGGTCATCCGATTGAGAGTAACAGTGCTCCTGTGCTTGCTTCAGTTGGTCTTTTAGTTGTAAGATAATATGTTGTCGACTCCTACATAATTTTTTTTAAGCTAGTTTGACCCTGCTCAACTTAGGCATAAGTTGGAATGCCTTGTACCCCCTAACCTCTAGTTACCAACAAATGGAAATGATATCCATAAACCCCTCCTGTTGTGTAACACCATTAAAGAAACGAAATGGAGCTCATCTCATACTTAAGTCAGTCTTAACATGTATAAGCATAAAGCAATGATTAGAAGTCAAGTTATCACCAAAATGCATTAATGATTGACAGAAAACATTGAGCCACGCTGGTTTACCAAACATTGATCCAATTTCTTCCGAACTCTCATAAAGCCATGCTGGTTATTAGACCACGTAAAAAGACGTCATGTGGAACAAAGGTCAGTTAATTCCAACCCACATATTATGAATCTT
The DNA here is from genome assembly GCA_027479065.1 of Erythroxylum brevipes. Lineage (NCBI taxonomy): Eukaryota > Viridiplantae > Streptophyta > Magnoliopsida > Malpighiales > Erythroxylaceae > Erythroxylum > Erythroxylum brevipes. The sequence goes on along the minus strand of JANIHY010000209.1, from coordinate 60,672,557 downwards.
ATCTTGAGATTGAGGTCTCACTTGGACATTAGATTAATATAGTTTGCATAAGGGTCCAGATGTATGGTTTATTTAATTGTTTTTTATGCTGAGATATTTTCAAAAACAAAATTATGCTAAAGGTTATTAAATGTGTTATTCGACTCAATCGAGAAATTTTCGAAGTATTTTACCGAATCGATCCATTATTAAATGTGTTATTCTACATTCGCATTAATCAAGTTCAAGCAAATATTTACTTTCTTAAAAGCTGTAACTTGGAAATTTTGGGATAGGAAAAAGTGCAATGTATAACCTTGGTCCATCATATTGGCATCTGCTCAATACCGAGTACCATTCCCACTTGATGAACCGGATTCTGTTCAATTGCAATATGCAGTCCTTAATAGATGTGCATTTTGCATTACACAAATCTATTCTAGAAGGAAACCATTCTGATACGCAAAATATGTACGTTTCAACTCAAAACGGAATGTTTATCCTTATGATGTTCAGACTCATTAGCTACAAACAAGTAATTGCGGCTGTGCATTCTTTCTGGAAATTGATAAGCATGGAGCAGCAACTAGTTTCCATAGAAACAAGCAAAGCATTCTCCATATCTTTACTTAAACCTCTTTGGATGAGGAACACTACATACCCCATAAATTCAGAATGGAATGGCAATCTGATAGGTCCTTCTCTTGGTAGTCCGAATACTTCTTCAGATATCTTGAGTAGCTCTCTGAAGATGCTATTGTTCAGATATGCCAATGGCAGAAAAAATCGTTTTTCATCAATGCTGTAGGCAACAAATTGGCCTCTGCCAGCAAACGAGGATTCTTTCTGAGAAGCCACATTTCTGTTGCTATTACTCCTGTGGATACTCAATCGCTTCCTCTTTAATGCTGCTATCCTTTGAAACTTCCTTGCTATTTCAGCGAGCATTTTTGTTCTGAACATGATTCTTTGAAATGTACTACAATTGTGCAGGTTTCATTCTGAATCGATGCAATGTTAATTTGAGGTATTAGAGGATGAAACTAGATAATTATATACTTGAATACCTTTGAACATTCCAATTCTGTAGCTCTCAATATCTTGGTATTTTCGATGCAAAAACTATGTAGGCAACTTAGTTTTGATACACCTAGTAGCTATGCAAGGATTTTGAATGTCTTCTAGCAAGAAACATTGTAGGGTCTGATAACAGTATATCATCAGGACCAACGATTAATGGAAATCTAAGAGTGAACTCTGGAAGTACATCATATATACTATTACTACATATTACTTTTGTCCTGTAGAGTGTGTAAAGCCCTTGAATTACTTCAAAACGAATACATTATAAGACAGTTCTGCATGCAACCAACAAGCCAACCTGGCTGTGTTACCTTCCTAGACCAAAGCTTTGGATAATATCTAAGTGAGCAGTAACCATACAACAAAGAGAGCAGACAAGAAGAACAAAAAGGAATGGCTGCAATTGATTTTGGTTGGGATTCTTGATCTTGATTTTGTCCTTATAATTAACAAACTTTAATGCCACAGCGATTCATGACGGGATTCTCAACCCAAAGGTTTGTACTATTGCTGAAAGAACATAAAACACCTTGCCCTTTCTAATGTGCTATTGGACTCGTCTATCATCAATTCTATTCTCTTTTCACTTTTTTTTCATTCGTGGGTTTGCAGTTATTGAGAGATCCTTTTATTCTGTTTTATGGTACATTTTTCTGACTAGCCGTTAATAATATCATCCAAGTTTTCGCCTTTTGTGCTCTCAAAAAGTTACTCTTCTCTGCCAGAAGTCCCAATGTATTAGCTCCTAACAGATTAATAGTCATATAAGTTGCTGGATGAATGCAATTTTGTTTAAAACTTCGATATATCAGAGCAGAATATAAATAATTAGGAAACTCGATTTATGCTCCCTGGAGAAAGCCATTAGACTCCAAATCATTGAATCCTTTTTCTCTTGTTCGCGAAGCTCCTCCGTTCCTCCGCTCTATCTTGAAGAGTGACTAGAATAAATTCAATCACATTTTCATGTTCTAATTGAACACTTTTCTTATTCTTATTTGAACACGTATACTTTTCGTGAAAAAATCTGAATTGAAATGGAAGAGTTCTTCAAACAACAAAGAGTTGTGTTAATCCATTCAATAAAATGATATTGACGATGTTTCCCTTCCAAATCGTCCACACTAACAATCCATCCTTCCCCTCCATCAAGACACACGAGTAAATAATCAAAAATAACATTTGGGCAATACTTTCCAATAAAAGTAAAATTAATCTATGGTCAAGTCAATAACAAATAAATGAGAACTTTTAGTCATAACTTGTAAAACCAGAATTTTTTTGTGGAAGAAATTATTCAACAATTTTCTTAAGTATATAAGCAAATTTAGAACACAATATTATATCCATAACTTGATTTGGAGGGATAATTTTTACAACGCGGAACTGTGTGGCTTGACATGTAACGAGTATAAATCAGCAGGACATCCTCACTTCATAATGCTGGTTTTGTCTAATACACATACTAAATCATAATAGGTGATTGCAAAATAATTGTCAACTGATGAAGCAAAATAATTGTCAACTGATGAACTGTAAACCGCGTGCATCTCCTGTTGTTACAAATCCTACATGCAAAATCTAAATGCACTTGGATTTTAACATATAGACATAAGCAAAGGTGTTCCATTGGTATGCTTGATTAAACAAATCATGATTTATAGGCAAGTACAAATAAGGGCTTCAATGTGAATCTTCAATAGAAAAGATACCAATGCCTAGGTATCTTGTCTAAGAATTACATAATCTAAATTCAATCATCAATCTTCTTCTCCGATGACTTTGATTTTTTTGTGAACTTCTGCCATCTTTGCTTGTTTTTCTCAGTTGTACTAAAATTTTGAGAAAATTTTGTGAGCCCCTGTCTAAGAGCTCCAAGATTAACCCCATTCTCAACCAGGATACTTGTTACTCCCATTTTCGAGACCTGCCATTTTGAATATAAACATGTTGGCTCAAGGACATGCACAAAAAGATTTTTAAAACAGAGGAAATGCAAAGCCATCTCATGCATGAAGCTTGGAGATATATCCGGCAGTTGGATAGGATTAACTTGCAATGAAACAAACACTAGTAATGAAAAAGATCAAACAGAGAAGTAATTGTTATTTTTACCGCTTCAATATTCCTATCCTCATCATCAAAAAAGAGCATAGAGTTGAAGGGAACCCCAGTTCTTGAATGAACCCTCTGGAAATGCTCTGTTTTGTGTGTCCAACTAGAAAAGATTTCCTGAATAATCATAGTCAAAATCAAACACCAGAAATGATTGATGTATGCAAACAAAATTTGTTGAATGCCAAGTTTATATGGTACAAGTTTGTCATTTAGAAGAGAGAAAAAGAAGCCACAGTTCTGGTTATCCACATCAAACAGAAAACAAGGAAACAGAAAAAGAGAAGAAATAATCCCAACAGAGAGATTTATAAACTCACTTGGGCAACAAACATTGGCTTTATGTTCAATTTTTCAATAAATGTCCTTGCAATATCTGCAGTTGGTGATCTGGAAGCAATTGCTACATCTATCCCCTTGTCCTTCAGCGCATGTAATATGCCTTTTGCATGGGGATACAATGATGGCATATCACGTTTTGAGCGGCATTCACTGAAATTTGACCGCATTTATGTAGACATTAGATCATCAAAGTATAATACGATCATTAGCAGAGGACAAAGAGGCGAAGTAGCTACAAAATAAAGATAGCTACGCGTTCTTCTGGTGACAAGAGCTAGCATTCTTTTCAATTACCATCATTAGGATGTATGGATAGAGATTTTTGCATGTGACAATGATACATGGGGACAAAAGGTAAAAAGGATAATCTCATATTGTTGCATGATATTCATTGCTTTTGCCTCATTTATAGGCTGTTATTTATAATAAGACAACATAGTAAGCCATTTGAAGCAAAGAATTGCAGAGTCCGTCATTCATATTGTATCCTACAGGAAAAGCTCACAGTTAAAACAAGTCTCACGGGAATACCCTACAAATCACAGAAACCAATACTCAGTCATTAATCACATGCTCGTGTTACTCGGTTCAGTTCAGAGTTCAGACAAGCCTACAAACAAGACGAAAGAGCAAGAATAAGACGCCACACCATCGACTCACATCCTCTCACCAACACGTCCCAACCCAAAAACAACAAAAGCCCCACAATGGAGAGGCAAATATCTAGTCTTTGACAATTTCGTGGCGGTATAATATGCCCTCAACAACAATTATATGGAGCACAAGAAAACAAAAGGAGAAGACAAACAAAGACATAACTTGTTATGAATTGCAAAAATGAACCCAAATTTTGATAAGACCCAGAATCTAGAAAGAAGCAAAGAAAGAAAATTGAAGAGATTAACACAACAATCTAAGAATATGAGTATAGAAAAACAAAAGCACACGTGAAAACGAAGAAAAAGAGAAGAGCAGCAACATACCAATAGAAAGGCCAGAGAGTGTAATCGAGATCGAAGACCACCAATCTGGGCAATACTTGAAACATTCCTATTATCTGAACTGCTTCGTTTTTCACCTTCTCCAGGTCTCCCATCTCTCTCTCCGTGGCCAATCCGGACACGAAACCTTCTCCAATTTGTTTCCCTTTCCTTTGGAGTTTGGACGTTCCGTTCCAATAGATATCTTTTGCTTTAGCTTTTACATTTCTTCTTAATTCAATATTACTGTAATAAATTGAAATAAAATATCAATAATTGAATAACACCAACTAAAATCTTAAAAAAACTGAGAAAACTTATTAATTTTGATCTAATTTCAC
>JANIHY010000209.1:60624386-60635066 GCA_027479065.1 Erythroxylum brevipes | reverse complement strand
TAATTAAAAATATATATTATGAATATTAGTTTTGTATCCCAAACATCGGTAAAAATTGAAAACATTAAAATATTAACTTTTGGGCTACGGTCTAGGAACTTATGTCGGTAACTTCAAAATAGAAATATAAATGATATTTAAATTAATTTATAAATATTCTTTTCTCACCAAAATTTCAGACGGAGGTCAAAAAGTTGTTAGGGAGAATTAGTTCACCCTCTCTCGTCTCTCCAATTTTTCAAAAGGTTTTTATCTTTTGATTGTTAACTTTTAGATATTACAAGTGAAATGATTCTTCTTATTCATTAAAAGTTTCCTTTCAAAGGGTTGACGAGATAAGGAAAAGTCTCGACTAATTGACAACTAAAACTTTAAAAACTTTATTTTATTTAAAAGCCATTATGAAATACAGGTGCTAAAGTCACATCAATCTTAATAATTAGCCCCCCACCCCCCAAGGAAACCTCTTCAAAGCAACAGTCTCTTCTTTTTCTAATTGCCCTCCAAATCTCCAAGTCTCCGAAGAACTTGAGCAATAGTTGGGCGTTCCCTTGTGTTATCGCTCACGCATTCCAATCCCAGCAACGTTATTGCCCTGGCAGCTTGCCTGCAGCATCCCTTTTTTATCAGTTTTTGATCGACTGCATGCTTTCTTTCTGTAGCGTAGCTTGATCTTGCCCAATCCCTGATATGGCTCGACGCAACACTTCCTGGCACTGTTACTTTCTCTTCTTTCATAATTAGCTGTAATATAACCACTCCCAGGCTATAAATATCATTGGGTTTCGTTCCTGCTGCTCCTGTAAGTGGCGTAAAAATGATCGTTACATTATTCTTTTTATTTTCCTTTTGTAAAGAAACATGATTATTAACATTTTTACACTGCTATGGATGTTTTACCGTCTGTAAGAGCTGGATCTCTGTATCCTTCAGTAAAGCATCGTAGATGTTCTCCTTCTGGTGCCACTGTTCCGAAATCCGTTAGTTTTGGTGTAAAGTCCTGGCCATTGGAATCAGGTAAATTTGAGGGATTAATTCACTAGAAACCAGTGATCAATACCCTAATCCACGTTTATATTACAAAATGATGGAAGAGGTTTTGTGATAGGATGTTGACCTTATCCAACAAAATGTTCTCAGGTTTCAGATCTCGGTAAATGAGAGAATTGCGGTGCAGCTCCTCTATTGCCTTTGCGGTTCCCTTGATAATCTTTAGAGTTTTGCTCCAGTCAAGCTCTGTTCAACTCATTGAATATCACACGTTGAAAAAAGTTTAGATATAAAAAAAAACTAGGGTAATTTTCCTTCAACCAAGGTTCTAAACCTAGTCTTTTGTTTTTTGTTTTTTTTGGGACAGCCAAAACAAAGAAAGAATAATTTGAAACGGTGATCAAAGGGACCTTTTCCTTTAAAATACATATATTTCTTACCCTTCTCAAACAAAACTTACGAACTTAAAGGAATCTTTCAATACTTTTTGATTAGCCATCAATTCGTCTAAGCCACAAAAACATGTGACAGTGATTTGGTGGGTGGGTCATCAAGTTGAAAGCTACTGTGAGTACAATCATTATCATCATCTAAAGACAGCGATTCCAATTAAGTAGATGAGCTCATGTTTAATGTAACTACCTTGTAATTTATTCTTCACATTCCCATTTTTCATGTAAGGGTAGACCAGGTAAAACCTATCAGGAGCTTCGCAATAGCCTGTGAGTCTGATGATATTTCGATGTTGAAGTCCCGGCAAGTACTTAATTTCAGCCTGAAAATGTGAAAGAACATCATCGTATATTACATAAATTGGTGGTCAAACATTCTAACTATGGTTTGGCAAGCAGAAATAGAGAATAAGGTACCAAAAAGAAAATATTTTCTAATTCCTTACAACAAACTGAGTCCTTTGTTGCTCGGCCTTGTTTCGTGACTCCTTAACGGCGACTTCTTGGCCTTTGAAGCTTCCTAGATAAACGCGTCCAAACCCTCCTCTGTCTATAAATTTGCTCCGATTTTTGCAAATCTTCATTATTTCTCCAGGCTCAAACTGTTGCGCCTGTCTTGATCCTGCCAATACTCAAGGAATAACTATTATGATCGAAGATGACATTTAAGCACCAAAGGAAAGGGGAAGGGTAGGATTTATCTTGCATCTGAAATAAACTTAATTTTGCAATTTTATGCACTTAATTGGTTGAAAAAAATAAACATCCTATCTAAAACTTGGTCACTTACAGTCTAATTTAAGAGAGATGGCCTATACCTAAAAAGATTAAATGGATACAAAAATTGTTGCTGATTTTTATTTCTATTTTATTCATATAAATGTTTTTAAAATATAAATAAAAATACAGAAGATCATCTTTCATCAAGCTTCAAATCTCAACGAATTTTACTTTGTTAAGATAAATTCTTATGTATTGCTTATTTCATGTGGCATAATTTGATGAGATATTGGTTTTATAACCAACAAAAAAAAAGAAAAGAAAAGAAATAAATGATTGGAAGTCATAATAAGATCACATCATAATCATGCTAAGAAAATTTCGAACTCATTTTCCTAGATTTATATATCTTTCCATGATTGTGAACTTGAAGACAACAAACATGGCTCGTGAACACTAGAAGTTATCTAAACAAGATAGAGACATAGGTTTGCTTTACTTTTCTCTGCGCTAGGGCAAAGAAAGGGAAAATTATAAATGAACTTTAAAGGTAAAAACGAACCATCTAATCAACAATACCTTTGTGAAATGGTGTATTTTGAGTATAAACTTATCAAGCAGTGAAAAAGGAAAAAAGAAAAACGATAGAAAGCTAAGAAATTATCTCATAATACAAATTAGTTCTTACCATCCCCCCCATGCCTCCACAATGAACGAAACATTTTCTTCGTGAAATTGTGAAATTCTTGAAGTTGTATTTTTTTGTGGAGCAAGAAGCAACCATGTTGCAGTCTTTATAAGAGCTTACAGGTGAAGTTTTGGAAAGAGCCTGCTTATGAGAATGCAAATATGGAGATGCTTCATGTAGATATCCTAGCAAATGAGACTGCAATTTCATGACAGGCACATAAAAAACCTCAAGGTTGTTTTATATTTTCACTAAGGTTTAAAATGTGTTTTTGTTTTCTCATTTCTTGATTAATCTCCAAGGGGAATGAATGGAGGGTATTTTGATATAAACTTCATTCAATTACACGATAAATCAATTCCAAGGAAACAAGAGTTTTCAACTAATTTATGTAAAAGAAAATGAAGGAAAAATGGGAATGAGTAAAAGTGTTTTTAAGGGTTCTCCTCACTTTCTATGAACTTGAGGAGAAACTATGTATGATATGTTTTGAGTTAGAAATCTGTCGACGCGTTCCCTTCCCCAAACAAAAACGAAGGCAAAACTAAAATGAGAAAGCAAATGTTTCAGGGTTCTCCTCATTTGCTACGAATTTGAGGAGCAACTCTATATCTATCTGATATTTTTAAGCCATACGTTTCTGGAAACGGTTAAGCTTATTGCCCTAGGCCCCTAGCTATAACTCTGTTCCTTCAGGCATCTTCTTGGAAACAGACCACGAAAAATAATCGCTTTGTTTATCCTGTTGGTTTCCTTTCCAGACATTACAATTCCTCTTCCCCTTTTTTTACTGCATGCCAGTCCACAAATGAAGCCTAACTTTCCATGATATATAGAGTGGTTCCAGGTCTTATCATCAGAACATTTAGTCAGACTTTTATCTCAACCGCTACGTTTCTGTAAGGAGATATCAAAGTTCATATCTTTATGTTAATGATTTAGCTGTACAGCAATTTGATTTAGCTTAAACTAATAATATTGAATAATTTACTTTCCTAAGTTGATTAAATCCAAAAGGTCCACCCCAGACCTAGAAAATAAAGGAGAACAAACTCTCCTTCCATCTACCTATCGACCTGGTGTCACTGCATACTCCTGGGCCTATAATTAACCCAAGTACCTTTTAAGAACTTGAATAAGCTTGAATCATATATAAGTAAATGAAAATACCGAAATAACCCTTCAGTTAATTACATATTGATCTCCATTGATTTGGTTTCAGATACTAATAAAAATAAAGACAGAACGATTTATCAATTAGGTTTCTTATGAAAAAAGTTAAATTTTATATATTATTTTCTACAATAAAATAAACTAATTTTTAAATATTAAAATCATAAATTTTAATTTTTATGTTTACATTTTGTTGTTTCAACGTTTTGTTTCTTACATCTTAATTAGGTTAAGTGCACAACTTTTCGAAAGATAATGCGAAGCCGCGCACATCAAAAGGAGACTTTTGTTGAAACTGACCATGTTACATCAGAAGTTCGGAAATGAACAGACGTCCATGTGACAAGTTTCATCAACCGAACTACCTAATTGTATTATTTATAGATTATTCTAGTTCCACACATAAACGTAGCATTAAAGCTACCAAACATAGAATATTCCGAAGAACTAGGGTTGTTTAAAGAAAATAAAGAAAAGTTTAGTTTTTCCCTCTCCAAACCCCCCGGAAACTATATTATTTATGAATCACATTTAAAAACAGTAAACGTGTGCAAAAGTATGTCGTACGAAATTCGAGGAAAACTGTAACAAGTTTGTGGGGACACTATGGAATATGGATATCTAGTTCATTGTTTAAGGAAATTCGTTAAACCCAAACACGCGTGCATTGTTTACTTGCCATCTAACTTGGCAAGCCTCTGAAGAACTTGACCGATGGTGGGTCGTTCCAATATGTTGTCGCTGACACAGTCAAGTCCAAGCTTTGTTATGGCCTTGGCGGCATTCACAGAGCATCCTTTTCTCTTTAATTTCTCATGTACTGCATCTCCTTTGATGTTGTAGCTGTTCGTTGCCCAGTCACTAATGTGCACAGCCATACTGCTTCCTGCCAATCTTACCCGCTTCTCCTTCATAATCATTTGCAGTATTACCACTCCCAAGCTGTAGATATCATTTTCTTTGGTTCCAACATCTCCTGTGAGTCGAGGAAATGTTAATTAATTGATAGTATCATTATAAAAGAATCTCGAATGGTTTGACTTGAAACTTACCATTGCGAATGATTCATTAATTAATGGTTTAGCTTGACACTTACCATTGGTCATAATTACTGGATCAGTATACCCAGCAGTGCCAAGTTTCAAATATTCTCCTTCCGCCGTAACAGTCCCAAAATCAGCCAGTTTAGGAGTAAGACCCTGGTTCAATATCAAGTAGAATCAGCAAAAGTGTCAATAAAGATAATAACCTAGGTGATCAATTCTTATTAAAATTACTGATCTATGCATTGTACATGTTGATTTTCTAAGGTAAGATCTCTTAGTTAGCTTGTGTTTGACCTTATCCAACAGAATATTTTCAGGCTTTAGATCACGGTAGATAAGTGGTGGGGAGTGACCATGTAGCGCCTCCACCGCACAAGCTGCCCCAGTGATAACCTTCAGTGTGGTGCGCCAATCAAGATCTATTCGGAAATTGGCACAGAAGTAGTTGTTACTGTAGGCCAATGAATGAAGCATAATAGACTGCAACTAAATCAAATATTTTAATTAAGCTTCTATACAACGAACCCAACCTGATTCGATATATATATATATATAATTATGAACTTTTTCTGGTCAAATAAGGGACCAGAGTTTCAGATTGCGGCGCATAAAGTCTCAGAGAAAACTAAACCCTACTTAACATTATTGACCGATGAAAAAGCTGACAAGCGCAGGAACAGTTATTAATGACCCCTGGGTTACATAATGGTTACAACAGGTAACAAGCTATCAACCCCCAATTCAATCCACCAATCATAAGAACATATAGCTATTTTTTGCTCAAATGTAATAATAGAAGTATCTATTCCAATAACTATTAACTGTTCACCAAAAAATAGAAAGAGATGGGGAAAAAAGGCCATTATACGTCAAATCTAATCATGTTTAGATGTTCAATCTAAATAACAAGCCGTAAAAAATAGGTGTTTGAATTATTATATTTAGACATTACCTTGTAATTTACTCATGACATTTCCATTTTGCATCAATGGGTAGACAAGGTAAAACTTGTCTACAGTTTCGCAATGGCCAATCAGCATGATGATATTGGGATGTCTAAATGCACTCAGGTATTTGATTTCAGCCTGGAAACACAAGGGAGTGGACAAAATGTTATTAACTCTTACAAATTATAGATTCAGGACTAACATTTTTTCTAGGTACCCAAGAAAAAAAAAGGCCAAATGACTACTCCAGCAGTCCAAGAAGTAAAACTGAAAGAGACAATTAAGAATAATTCCGATATGATTCAGATAAAGGCAAAGGCGATGGTAGATGAAAAAAGAAAGAAAGAAAAAGCAATGGGGGTTTAATTCATGGATTAGATAGGTGCATTTGTTTGTCTAGAATCATGAGTGCACAAGTTCGTCAGTTCATCCACACAGAGCAATTATCATTATGCTTGTAGTAAAAGAAGGGACCAAAAGGGCTTGTCTTCTAATAGAATACATAAAAGACTTTTTCATAGGAATTCTGCAAACAGTTTGAACATGGGATTTGTCCTGTAGTAGCACTTAATTCTAAAAATGAGTCCAAAACAATGTTAACTGAAATGTTGCAAAGCAATTCAAGAATTGAACATCATCTTCTTTTGCTTACCTCCCACTGATTCCTCATTTTCTCTTCTGCGTTGCGAGAGACCTTCACAGCCACTTGCAGGCCATTAACATTCCTCTCCTCCCTTCCAAAGATGGTGCCCCCATAAACAGTGCCAAATCCTCCATAACCAAGAAAGCGGTTTGTGTCAAAACAATTCGTATAATCACTCAATTCCGATGGAGTGAAAGGGATTATTGTTGAAGAACCTGCAAAACGAGAATTGAACTTTTTCAGCAGATGATAAAACCATTTTATTTGTCTAAGCACCTACTATAAGCAAATTGGGTTTAGGCTTAAGTTACTCGTGCTTAAACAAATTTCTACGCTGGTGCCAATTAATTGCAAGGAAAACGTCTTCAATTCAATTTAAGAAATCAATCAAAGTGTTACTCATCATCCTAATAATTAATCGAACTCTCCAGGTCTCTGCTGGAGCTATCATATGGTTAGGCACATGATGATAAAGTTCAGGAATTTTGTTGCAACACTCACTTACTTCGGAAACTTGATGCCAGATATAGCATGTAAATAAGTTATGTGGAGCTTAAGAGGCAGAATGCAGATCTACTAAAATAGGCAAGAAATTAAAGAGACTACACTAATAAGGTAGTTTCTAGTTATGCTAGTTGTGTGATGGTGATGCCAGGGGTATGTGCTATGATAAAAGAAAATTTTCAATCTTAATGATGCCCTTGTCTTGTTTGTAGCTCCGGTAACCCCAAACGGTGCCGATCACCGGCGACGATGTCAGCAATGGTGAAGGAGAAAGAACCCGATGAGCTAGATAACCAAACGACAAGGGAAATTTAGTAATTGGAAATAAAATAACGGCAAAAGGTGGCAGTGACGGCCGAGCCACCAGAGCAGGTGCCGGAATTCACAAGTTCCACCGTGGTAGTGGTGGTGGAGGTTTCTTACCGTCCTCCTCTCCAACAGGATGTCCGACTTTTAACCACCGAAACAAGAAACGCTGCATTTCTGAATTTGAATACAGACTGAGTTAAAGCAATCTAAATAGATAATGGGAAGATCTCCCAAGTTTTGATATTATATATGGGCTATACTAAATGAAAGAGTTGAGACTATATGGTACCTACTGCATATGTCATAAAACGAGATGCTTTTTGTAATAAAGATAAACCGATTAGGTGTTTGTTTAGTGTTGCGGAAGTGAAAAGAAGTCAATTTAATTTAATTGTTCATCAGTTTTTCAGCCTCTAAACCGCGTGGCACGTGAGAGTATGTAGCGTAGAGTAAGGTAGTGGGTCATTTTCAGAATGATTTGGTGTGAGGTTGGTGGTAGTCCTGATGGATAGAAATGGATATATGGGAGTCTGATTCTGTTGACTGTCATAAATGATAGAAGCGTAATTGCTCTTTTGTTCTTGGTACTGACTTTTATTGTCCAGGCCTACTTGCTGGTTTCGTTTGATGATATAAAAAAAAGGAAAAATACTATGTGGCTAGTGGCTACATACGCCATATCCCAATAAATGGAATATGCCGTATGCGGGTACAAAGACTTTGGGTCTTGTTGGGGCATCGGAAGTCAATGGGGGGGGAAAGAAAGCTCGAGGGGCAAGGGTAAGATCTATCTAATCTGTCTTCCTATCTGTTTCTCACTGATTTTGTTTAATTCAAACATTCTCTTCCTCCCCCGATCTGGTTTACGTCTTCTTCCTGGAGGAACTGGAACTGTTCTGAAACTTTTCAAGAGTCCATTGCTTTCCCTCTCCTGACGAGGTTGAACAATTTTAATCATTAGTGTTTGGTTGAAATTTTAATGTAAAAGGTTATGCGAATGATGACGTTTTGGAAATTCTTTGTGAGACGGGATCTGGGAAACTCGTATCTTTACAGAAGAATGATTGTTTTCAGGAAACATGAAGTGGTTTCAGAGTTATTAATTGCTGTTGGGTTTCTCTTTTTTGCTGTGTAAATCTTATGTTTCTAGTCATTTTCTATCTAGCAAGCAAATGAAAAGGAAAAGAAAAGAATATAAAACCCTAAAGAATAAACAGGATAGGTTTGAGGTTTTCTTTCACGTAGTTGTATGTAAAGTTGTATTTAAGGAAATGGAATAGTAAGAACTATAGAAATACGTACCTATAAAGAGTAAGATGTTTCTTAGCAGTTAACAGTTGATAGCTATTAATATTAGGGGGGGAAAACAGTTGACAGTATATATATATAAACACTAAACAGTCGCATTCTTTTGGGCAATCATAGATTTGGTTCTGAAGACAGGCAAATGATTTTCTTGTGTTTGGTAATGATGAGTTCTTTTTGGATGATGTGAGGAATGCATGTATTTGGAGTAAACAACATGTCTACTCAGCTATTTCGGCTTTGGGTCCAATGTCTGCAACTTGTTGGAAAGCAGCGAACTTCAGATCCAGTGGGGCTGTCCCCATATAGTATTCTTCATATTGATTGGAAGCCTAAATTTGCGTCTTACCATTATCTTTTCTTGAGATCTAAAGAAGATCACAGAATTGTTAATGCCTTTGTGACAAACTTAAAGCAATTCACTTCCACTAAAGCTCCAATTCTGACAAACTTAAAGCAATTCACTTCCACTAAAGCTCCAATTCTGAGACTACTACTAGTCTGTTTGTTCCGGTGACTGTGTCCAGGTACAATCCGTTATTTGTACTTCATTGCTCTATCAAGGAAAAACAATAAAGAACATGACTTGTTTTATCTCGTATCTTCCTCATTTGTCTCTTCTTTTCTCTCAAAAAACAATATGATATATCGACTATGTTGTATGCACTTTCATTTACATGGCTTTTAGATTCTTCTGTATAGTGTAAGACTAAAGTGCGCTCTTTTATTCCGTAGAAAATGTTTCTTTAAATAGTTAGATACATATATAGTATTACTGCTTACGCAGTAGGTTTCTCATTTCTGTTGTTTCCTACGTATAAGGTATAATGGTTCATGTGGAACAACACATGTACTTATAGTAGCCAAATGGACTCAATTTTAAATAGAAAACTAGGAGCAATTGCCATTTAATAACGTGTTACGCGTATCCACAATATCTATTGATGGTGTGTCAATTAATAGTACGAGTAATTAAAGACAATTTATTTAATTTTGTTGAATCTTCTTAGTCTAGGAGGTCTTTCTCAAATATTAGGTTAATCCTCTTATACATAGTAGAAACTTAACCTTAGAGGATCTTCCGGGTCTTTTTCAAGTCATTAGTAATAACTTTTCTTGACTTCATTTAGAGATATAACTTCTCTATACTTCATTAAAAGTCTATCTTCAAATATAATTTAAAAGTTAATAAATAGATAGTGAAAGCATTTTTATATTTAATATTGCAACATTCTCATTCCCATTCTCATAGAATTTTTTTATTAATTTTATTGATATATTTCTGTTTACTTTTTATAAAAGGTATAAAAGTGCTTTCCAAGTTCAAAGAAATCATAGTGCTCGGAATTATGTCATTATCGGAAGCATCATTTTTCTATTAGATTTGTGGTCCAAAAATGGGTAATCTTAGACTAAAGTAAAGCTCTGGTCTTTTTCACATAAATCGATAGAAAAGAAATTACCAAGAAAACTATTAACATGGATTAAACTCTGTTTTTTACACATTTCATTTATAAAAGAATCAATTATATTTATAATTTATAATTTAATTTCATAATTATTATTAGAATTGTTAATTATATCAATCAGTTAAATAGGAAACAATTTCACTGAAGTAGTTCCCTGACAGGTGACAATATACATAATTTAAGAATTACCAAGATCGACATAACCACCGTATAGGACGCTATTGTGTCATAGGAAAATCAGCATTGGATCTACTCTGATAGAACCGAGTTCCTATACCGTGCCATTACACAACATCCACACATTTAACAATAAATAAATAAGACAAAGCTAAAGATGTGGATGTCATTGATCGCGGTTTTGTCGTTCGATTTAAGAAAATCGACCTTGGAAACCGGTCAAAATAAATTTATACCAAGGATTGCAGCATAGCTGA